>CM064533.1:4459240-4551117 GCA_032716605.1 Paralithodes platypus | reverse complement strand
GACTCTCAGTTACTCGTACCTGACTCTTTGCAATGAACACGTTGGTTGACACTCGTATTGACATCAATGTTAACTCGTGTTACACATCTCCTTGACCTCGGCGGAACAATTGCTACTCGCCGGCCGGACATCAGCCTCCAGCGGACGGCGGATAATCGACGAGTGTGGACTCGTGTTGGAGGACTCGCGCACCGACCTCGGCTATGTGCTAAACCACCAGCCTTTAACCACACGGTGATCGACATATGTAACATGACCGGCGGGCGGTGTCGGCGTCGGACACTTGCGATAATGTTCCCGTCTAGTTTTGAATGCCATTGAGATACAATAATATTTTGAGGGGGGGCTTTGCCCCCATGACAGTGGTTGCTCATCAATCATATATTATTGCCAGTAAGCTAGGAGGCAAACAACCAAAAAAATTGCCGCAAAGCCCTCCCCTTAACATATTATTGTATCCAATGGCAGTCAAAATAGACGGGAACATGATGGCAAGCTTCCGTCGCCGTTCTGCGCAGTGTAAACAATGGTGGCGGTACGCTCGAACTCTACAATCTACCCGGCTAGGCCTATATTATAGGCTACAATAAATAAGTAGGCTAGGCTATTTTTTCTATAGGCTATGCCTAGTCTAATATTACAATTTAAGGTAGCATTCAAATTGACTACAGCAGGACTTACCCTTGACCAGGTATAGGCTATCCTAGTGTTTAATAGGCCTATACCCCTTTGAAAGGACATTAGCCTAGTCTAACCTAACAACCTTACCTAACCTATTATAGTAGGCTATTATGGGTGGGGGCTGCTGCCCCCACACCCCGATTGTTGGTGTATTTGTCTATTTTGTCTGTGAAGTGGGAATTTTTTCAATTTGTCGATAACGAAAATCCTCCATCCGGATTATAGCTAATGGAGAAAAATATGGCGAATCTATTGTTGCCTATTATCTCTAATAAATTGTTTCTCATAATGCTGCAGTAGTGTTGTTTAAAATACCAACCATTTAATTGTGTGCCTTTAAAAATGACCTAAATTAGGCTATAGGCTACTGGAAGATTAGAAGAATCTTTAAGAAAGACTAGGTTAGGGTTATTGTCGTGCCAAAGCTAGATTATAGCCTAAATATAAAAGGAAGTGAATAAAATGAAATATGCCGAAAAAAATAGCCGTCAAAATAGACACGAAGTTAACCGCGACGATCGCCCTATGTAAACATGACGACCGTACACCCGGTAACTACATCCATCCCATTAAAAGTTACTGTGGGACACCAAATATGTTGAGGGGGTCTCTGCGGCTCTGCCCCCCCCCCACGTATTATGATGTACGGTAAGTCATCATCATCTGTGCTAATTCATAGGATCCCCAATTAAGGACAAAGTCAATCAACATACGAAATAAGCTCCCAAATTACAATAACATAGCGGCACGCCGTTTATGGGCGACTTTTTACACGTCATTTTAAATGTTACTTTCCTGCCCTGGTCTAGACCTAATAGATTTTTCCAAAGAATCAAACATAAATTAAAAGGAAGTAGCCTAGCCTACAGTTTATAGGAAGGCTATTCCAACATGCATTCCAGAACTTAGGCTAGCCTAGGCCTAGGCTATATGAAATTTGTGGGTGGTCTGCCTAAAAAGAATCACTAGGCCTATTAAGCTATGGGTAGGCTAGTATGGGGTGCATTTTGCAAATTTTCTGAACTCTTAGGCCTAGGCTAGGCTAAATTAAAACTCACAAAATCTGAGTAAAACCAGCACTAGAATTTTGTCTTGTCTTGGGGCAACCTCAGGCGAATACTCGCCCACTCCGGCCCTACCGTAGTCGCGGAGATCCTATGTCACAATTAAATTAGTTTATAGTTAAGGTTAAAATTCACCACCGTGTCACTTTCATTCTAGGTCATTCGTAGAACCATAACACTGTAAAGGCAACAACCCATAGCATGTCATCAGGTGGTGAACCAGAGACCTACAAACCGCGGTACTAGGGCCAGAGCAATGTCTTGAAGCGAGGTGCCCTTATCAACCAACCCCAGACAATCCAGTAGGAGCTGTCGGAAGGAATTCATCTTTGAAGCCAGAAAGGGACGCCCATCCTCATGCTCAGTGACGGGACGAGGCGAGGCTTAGGAGGCATATGTAGGACGACCAGATGTAGGATGTGGAGGGGAAGAGGTACCGTACGACGATACATGGGATGCGGAGACAGCGGAGGGAAGAGCTCGTCAAAGTCATACTTTTCCTCAGGACCTCAACAATAACCGGGGGACGGCCGGTGCGGGCAATGGTCGATCGCCGTAGTTAATATAAGTTCGCGTCTATTTTGATGGCGATTTTTGTTGTAGTTAGGCTAGGCCTAGGCTATTTGCCCCCTGCTGGCAATATATAATGATGACAATATGTCATGGGGGGCGATTGACCCCCTCAACATATTATTGTATCCAACGATCTCTAACCTCTGTATCTCAAAAAGGGCTAGAGCAAATTGGCTGTACATTTCCACATCTAGGCTATTCCTTGACAGATTTGCTCCCTCCAATTAATATTTATTAGCATAAATTCAGCCTAGTTTAGCCTATAAAACAAAAACTAACATTTGTTTAGCCTAGGCCTACATATAAAAAGAAAAAACCCACTCGTACTGCAATTATAAGCATAAATATAGTACCGTATCTAAGTTACAAAGCAAATGTTTTTGTATAGCCTAAAATAAACCATAAAATTGTCATCTTTCAACTGTTGAGGTCATAAATAAAAAAAAAATCTAATACATTAGGAAAAAATGCGTTAAGAGTTGTGTTAGCGGGTCTATCGTCCCCTTTATTTACGTAGTCGCACGCTCGCAGTAAACATTTGCGTCTAATTTGACTGTGGTTATTTGCCCCTGCTGGTGATATAGATGATGATGACAATAAGTCATAGGGGGATAAAGCCCCTTCAACCCATTATTGTATCTCACGGCCAGGCGTTGGGTAAATTGTTTTGTTACCGGCCGGCAGATTGAGGGTGGCTTTACCAAGTTTACCCCAGCAGTTAAATTAGAAGCGAATGTAGGCCTAACTGCGAGCGTGCGACTAGGCTATATAAACAATGCTTTTGGTATGCCCACAACTACAACTCTTACCAAAACTGCAATTAGCCTATTTTTGTTTTGTTTTTTCAGTCTAGGCTAAATTGGTGAGGCTAGGCTAAATTATTTAGCTGCATAGCTAAATAGGCCTAGCCTATTTTTGTTTGTTCTTTCAGTCTAGGCTAAATTGTGGTAGGCTAGGCTAAATTCTTTAACATGTGTACTAAAAATATGTAGCATAGCCTAATGCAATTTTACTAAAACCCAAGCCTACCTGAATATAGCCCTATGCAGAGCTCAAAAGCAAAAAAAACAAAAAAAATATGTTGAGCAGTGAAATAAAATTAAGCTAGGCCTAGGCCTGGTTTCTCATAGGCCTAATAACCTAATGAAGTATACTATAGCCTAACCTAATTTAATTTATTTCACAAAATACTAATAGGCCTACCCAGCCCTCCTCATGCATTATTTTCCATTGTAAAATAAGTTTGTGCTTAACTGCAGTAATGAAAGGTAGCCTATAAATAGGCTAGCCTATGTTGGCTGTGCAATTGTCTCGATTTGACTATTTTTACCTAATTAGGCCTAAAGCAGCCTGAGTCTATTCCCAACCCCCAAACAGTATCCCATGTTAAGCCCTAGGCTAGGCCTGGCCTAATCCCACTCTCAATCAAAATTCGAACTGATAAATTCGTACCTACCGGTAGCGCTGTCTAGGCTAGGCCTATATTTTTCGTGAATAGATATAGAAAATGGTTTAACCCGTCCAGCCCCGGCTAGTTTTGTAATGTTTGTTCACCAGAACCCGGCCGGTTTTCAAAAAATTGTTTTATTCCAGAAACAATAGCAAATGGGTTAGGAATGAAGGAAAAACCACGAAAAACCGCTCAAAAAGCTTAAAGAATGGTCCTACAGAGCCCCCGAAAACGTATTTTACAAGAGTAAAAAATTGAAGGCAATTACCCCAAAAAAACAGGTTATTGCGTCGCGCTCACGCGCACGCACGTGGACTTTGAGAGTTTTCAACCATCGGCACGGTTGCGTAGGATACGCACACAGTTCCCATACAAATCTGAGCCCTCTTGAGTGGCTACACCTGAGGTTACGGTCGGCGCAATTAGGGTGACGCGCCAGGCGCGTCTCTGGGGCTGTGCGTTACATACATCGCCGACGCGTCAGGCGCGTCGCTGGGGCTGTACGGGTTAAAGGAAAGAGCATCCTATATTATGTTCAAATAAATAGCACTGTGTATGGTTGTATTAAATTTAAATAGTGATAGATGTGTATATTAATGGGATAAATACTCCGAAGTTCGCATACGTTCAGAAAATTTAGTGCAACACTGTTGCCAGATACTAATCAATCCCATTATCATTATATCATAATGGATTTTACTCATTTGCATAATTTCAAATACCTAGGACATTAATATAATTTATTTTCCTATCTTTTTTGTAGTGATATTTGTCTGATTTAGTGGTATATTGGTGTCTGTCTAGGGTTATAATGCATTGTGAAAGTTACCTCTGAATTTCGGACTTGGTAACAGTTCGGTATGGGTAACCCTGCTTTCTTTGAGTACTACACGGCAAGAGAAGCTTTCGGTTCTGCCATTACTGTTCAAGGTAAACAACAACTGCTAAATTCGACATCATGTTCAAATAATATGTAATAGCATTGTCTATGGTTGTATTAGACAACAATCGTGATAGGTTTCTATTTTATGTGGATAAATAGTATTAAGCTGAATAAACTAAATACCGAAAGTTCACTAGAGTGGTTGTGGATACATATGAGGGAGGAAGGAGATAGGAAGGAAGAGCTAGGCAGTGTTGCCAGTTGTATCGCTAGATATTACCGCTAGATGTAGAGCTATTTACTTCAATTTAGCAGCCATTTTTTCATATCTAGAGAGATTTCTATCTATCTATCTATTGCCTGACGCCGTGATCCCCGAAGGGGTGGCCACGAACGAACCGCCCCCATGCACCTCTGTCCCCAGTCAGTCGACGCCCCTCCTCCCAACCAGCACCGCCTTCGTTCATGTAGTTCCTCACTCCATCCTTCCACCTCATATTCGGTCTACCTCTCCCCCTCTGTCCCTCCACCTCGCTCTCGTACACCCTCTTAGTCATTCTCTCGCTTTCCATACGTTCCATATGGCCGAACCATCTCAAGTTGTTCCTTTTCACACTTTCCAGCACATCTACCTCCACACCACACCTCCTTCTTACTTCCTCATTAGTCTGTCTATCCCTCCATGTAACTCCGCACGCACTCCTTAAGTAATTCATTTCCACTGCTCTCACTCTTGGTCTGAGTCTCTAACCAACGTCCATGCTTCGCTTCCGTAAGTCAGTGTCGGGATTACCACACTGTCATGCAAGGACTTCTTCACTTCCATACTGACCACCCTATTTCTTGTTACTGCTTTTAGCGTTCCTACAACCCTCTTCCCCTGTTGTACCCTCTCCCGCACCTCTTCATCCATAGTACCATCTTTACTCAACACACTGCCCAGATACTTAAAAGAGTTGACGATCTCCATAGCCTGACCGTTCAGCTTCACCTCACACTCTGTGACTTCACCCCTTTCGAAGACCATAACCTTGCTCTTCCCCGTATTTACCTTCAAATTCCGTTTTCGCACACTGTTCCAAACTCATTTACCAGACCCTGCAACTCCCATTCATTATCACTCATCAGAACTGTATCATCCGCAAACAGCAGTATAGGTAGCTTCCACTCAATTCCCTCCCTTTTCAGCGATACACCAACATCCACTGCTCTTGATAGTATTTCTTTCATAACTCCATCCATATATACAGTAAACAACCACGGGGACATCACACACCCCTGTTTCAAACCAACATTCAGGTCAAAGAACTCGCTCTGCTCACTCTCCACACGTACTGCCGCTTTTGCACCCTCATACATGCTCTTCACTGCTTTCAGCAACTTGCCCTCTACTCCGTATATTCTAAGTACTTTCCACAAACCTTCTCTATCCACTCTGTCATAGGCCTTCTCCAAGTCCATAAAGGCAACATACACCTTTTGTTTCTTCTCCAGATACTTCTCCACAACACAATTCAGGGTAAAAATCTGATCTACACATCCTCTTCCCTTCCTAAAACCTCCCTGCTCGTCGCCTATCCATTTCTCCGTTCTCACTCTCACTCTCTCAATCACTACCCTACTGTATACCTTCCCTACTACGCTTAGAAGACATATTCCTCGGTGGTTACCACACACTCCTCTTTCCCCTTTGCCCTTATATAGGGGGACTATTATGCCAGTCTTCCAGTCATCGGGTGGTGCACTCCCCTTCTCCCATGCTAGTTTGCACATTTTCCATACCCATTCTATCACTATCTCACCACCATACCTCAACATTTCCCCACACCCTCCATCTGTTCCTGGTGCTTTCCCCAACTTCACTCTTTTCATGGCTTCCCACACTTCTGACCTCCTGATCCCCAGCTCCTCCTCCACTACTTCTCTTCTTCTCCCTCCCATACCATATCCAGCTATGTTTGCTGGCTCTTCATTCCTTTCATTTAGCAACTCACTGAAGTACTCCCTCCATCTTTCGACTCTCTCTTGCTTCTCGGCTAGCATTCTCCCATTCTTATCTTTCACACCCTTACTGTTTCCCTTGCTACCTTCCCTAACTTTCTTGACTTCTTTCCAGAACAGTTTCTTACTCTCCCTCCATTTTACACTCAGATTCCTTCCAAATTCCTCATCTACTCTTCTCTTACTTTCCTTCACTACTCTCTTCACCACCCTCTTACTCTCCACGTACCTCGCTCGTTTCTGTCTCTCGGAATCTTCATTCCCTCTACTACCCAACCACTCTCTATATGCTTTCTTCTTTTCTTCCACAGCTATTCTTACCTCTTCTGTCCACCATGCTGTACCTTTCACTCCCCTCCCTCTTCTCCTCACTCCACACACCTCCTCACATGCTGCACAGATCTCATCCTTAAACACCTTGCTCATCTCCTCCACTTCCTCCATAACTTCCAGGTCGAACCCACCTAGTCGTCTTTCCACTGCTCTCCTGTACTCCTCCCTGACTTCCTCCTCCTGCAACCTCTCCACCCTCCTCACCATTCCACCCTCCTCTCGCCTCCCTCCCTAGAGAGATTTACTAGGGATAATTTAAAAATTTCAGACATTCTAGTCATATTACATTGTAAAATTTGCAAAACAAACAAACCAAAACTCTTTAGAAATTGCAGCATTATTCTAACAATGTTTGACTATGTAGCAACATGCTAGCGACTTTTGAGAAAGGATCTAGCGGTATTTTGTGGAGACATACTGGGAGGGAGGTGGTGGTTGCAGTGGTGCCAGTTGTAAAGCTACATATTACCGCTAAATGTAGAGCTATTTACTTCAATCTAGCAGCCATTTCTTTTATATCTAGAGACATTTACTAGGGATAATTTGAAAATTTCAGACATTCTAGTCATACTACATTGTAAAATTTGCAAAACAAACAAACCAAAACTCTTTAGAAATTGCAGCATTATCCTAACATTGTTTGGCTATGTAGCAACATGCTAGCGACTTTTGAGAAAGGATCTAGCGGTATTTCGTGGTAACACTTTAGGAGGGTTAAAATACGAGTCACACGGGCAATTGCCAAAACTTTAAAGGTCCATATCATAGTTATTAAACTAAGCATTTGGCAAAGGGTGGAATTGTTAAAAACCTTAGCCAATACTCTGTCATTCACCAAAAATAAATTTGAATTTATCATTACTATTTGGTAGGGTAGGTATGTATAGGTAGGTTGGCTAAATAATTGCTGGAATTCGTAGGGACTCGAACTGTATTGAGAGAGTTAAACAAAAAATATATATAGATATGAATAATAAAGAGATTATGTTATTAACCCGGGAGCTGCGGGTAGACTCTTAAGAGTTCCCCCGGCGCACTGCGGGTAGACTCTTAAGAGCAGAGACTTTGAACACGTACCAAAACCGCGCGTTTATAGCCAGGCGGCTGAAAATTGGTGTGGGTATTGTACTACATGTCAACTCTCGATACCACCCCGCCAAACACTCGCCCCGCACTCGTGCAAGCACCACCGCGCCAGTAACCACGCACTAGTCATGGAGCCTACACGTCCCTCACGCTCGCTCCCTGATGACACAACCAGCCCTCCTTCTGGTGGTGTTAGCCGCCGTGGAAGGCAGAGGGTGGCTGCCAAAGACCCTAGCTACCAGTACGACACGCCCTACAGCTCAGAGGACGAATCACCAGCACCAAAAGCACGTAAAACACGTGCAAGCAGGGCAATGGCACAGAGGTCATTGGTCTTTCGGGACACTGCCACCACGACCCAGGCCACTGCAACAACCACTACCACCACCACTGCCACCACTGCCACCCCTGCCACCCCTGCCACCGGTACCAGCGACGCAGGAGGCCGCCCTAGGGCTGCATTACCTGCGGGGGCAGGAAAAATGAAAGGCACGGGCGTAGGGAAGAGAACCCGTACGCCAGCCACAGTGCCCCTACCACCACCACCACCACCAGCCGCCCCTGGCCCAGCTGCCCCTGCCGCCCCTGCCGCCCCTGCCGCCCCTGCCGCCCCTGCCGCCCCTGCCGCCCCTGCCCAAGGAACAGGGAAGGGGAAGGGGAAAGGAGAGGGAAAGTGACTGGGAAAGCGACTGCTGGCCCTGGTGTCCCTGCCGGCCCTGCTGCCCCTGCCGCCCCTGCTGCCCCTGCCGCCCCTGCCGCCCCTGCCGCCCCTGCCCAAGGAACAGGGAAGGGGAAGGGGAAAGGGAGAGGGAAAGCGACTGGGAAAGCGACTGCTGGCCCTGGTGTCCCTGCCGGCCCTGCTGCCCCTGCCGCCCCTGCCGCCCCTGCTGCCCCTGCCGCCCCTGCCGCCCCTGCCCAAGGAACAGAGAGAAGGGCGACAGGCACCACCATCATCTTGCCATCAAGGCCACGCACCACTGCTGCCCCTGCCGCCGCCGCCGCCGCCCCTGCCGCCGCCCCTGCCACCACCTCTGCTGTCCCTGTCCATAAGACTCCCGCACGTGCCAAAGTGACCGGAAAAAATCTTACACCATCTAAGTATGCCGCCCTGCTGTTTGATGGTGATTCGCAGGACATTGGCAGCCCGGGTTTCGACGACGAAGCCCTAGCACGGGACCAAGGGTGGGGTGATTTGGGAGTGGACAGTGGGAGTGAGTCCGACGTCGGTGACGAAAACGAGGAAGGGCATCGTCTGTCGAGTGAAGAGGAGGGTAATGATGATGAAGTGCTGTATCGCGACCATGGAAGCGATATTTCAGACGCAGAAGAAGACGCAGACGACATTCCGATCCCTGGCATGCCTTCGTTCGATTGGTCTGACGGGGTCAATTTTGTACCTGACGTGCCCCAGTTCAATCCTGGGACGTCAGGAACAACTGACAACTGGCCCTGTGATGATCAAGCGAACGAAAGCGACTTCTTCCTCGCTTTTTTCGACATGGAGGTAATGACGTACATCGTTGCCCAAACAAACACCTACTACAGGTGGGTGTTTGGCAGATTGGACGTCCTTTCTCCAAAAGCGAGAATACGAGGCTGGGTGGATACGACTGTGGCAGAATTTCTGACGTTCTTTGCCTTGTTGTTCCTCATGCCTCTGATCAAGAAGCATGTGTTGCAACACTACTGGAAGCACGACCCTCTCATCGCCACCCCAACTTTCAATAAGTTCATGACTCGTGACAGATTTTTGTTGCTGCTAAGATTTATGCACTTTGCAGACAACGAAAATCCTAACAGGATTGACAGGATATGGAAAGTTCGGGAGGTGTTCACCATGTTGTTGGAGAGGTATAGGAAATACTTTTACCCCTTCCTCAATTTGGTGATTGATGAGTCGCTCGTGCTCTTCAAAGGACGTCTTGTTTTCAAGCAGTATATCCCCTTGAAGAGGCATAGGTTCGGAATCAAGCTCTTCGTGTTGTGCGACTGTGAAACTGGAATAGTGCTTGACATGATCGTGTATACAGGCACTGACATTGACATACCGAAAGCCGCTGCCAATGACCCCATGGGCATGTCAGGTGCCATCGTCAGGAAAATGTTGGCACCTTACCTGGGCAAAGGCCACATCATCTACACTGACAACTGGTATACTTCTCCTGCTCTCTGCCAGTTTCTTTATGACAACCAAACGGGGTCATGTGGGACTGTCAGAAAGACAAGAAAGTTTATGCCAAAGTTCACAGGTGATGTCATTCCTCTCACAGATGCCTCCTCCAGTGACACACCTTCAGAAGACGACCTGGCCCAGGAACACACCGCGAGAGGCATGTGCGAAGAAGGCGACGAAAGGGGCAGAAATACAAGCAGCTCGAGAAGTGTGGGAAACTGATAGCCCTGAAGTGGAAGGATAAGCGAGACGTCCACCTGCTTTCCACCGTCCACACAGGTGCCCAGGTGGATTCTGGCAAAATCCACTACCGAACCAGGAAGACAATCTACAAGCCCGACATGGTAGTGGACTACACCAAAAACATGCGCCTGGTGGACAAGTCTGACTGTCAGCTGTCAGGTGTTGAGTGTCTGAGGAAGACTGTGAAGTGGTATCACAAGCTCTTCCTCCACCTAGTTGACATAACGATGCTGAACGCCTACAACTTGTGGTTGGTGAAGAAGGATATGGCCCCAAACCAGAAGCTGAAATTCCGGGAGTTCGTGTACAACGTCTCCTACCAACTCCTGGAGAAGTATGCCACCACCACTCACAGACGTACGGCATGGCGTGGGGATCACGTTCCTGACCGCATCCAGCTGGGTGTCGAAAGACACTACACAACCAACACCGAGCTGATTGGCACTCGTCACAGGCAGGTGCAGTGCACCGTCTGCAGCTCCAGTGTGAGGAAACCCCATGTGACCAAAAGAGTCACCTCAATGTGCGCCGAGTGCAAAGTTGCACTCTGCCTGGGTGACTGCTTCAGGGACTACCACACCTTCAAGAACTACTGAGTGTCGGCCCTGCCCTGCCCTGCCCTGCCCTGGACTCGCCCCGTGCCCTGCCCTGGACTCGCCTCCTGCCCTGCCCTGCCCTGGACTCGCGCCCTACCTTACCTGACCTGACCTAATTGATCACGCTACCTCATAATGTAACATATATATTATATAATGTATAAGTTCCAAAGATGTCCCTGTGATATAGCTTTTACATTATATAATTGTATGTTTCATTATTTAGTTTATAAGTTTCAAAGATTTACATGTAATATGCCTTATTTTTTTAGTATATCAATATATATGTTTGTTATTAGCCTAAGTAATGTGTATATAATTATTTTCTTACCTCAAATGAATTGTACAAAAATAAATATGTTTCAATAAATCATGTCAAACCTACTATGATAATAAATAAAACAATAAAAAAAGAAAAAAAGAAAACAAGGTCATGTCATTGTATTCTTACAATATGATATATTCTATGAATATTTCATATTGTTTGAATACAATGGCATGATCTTGTAAAAAAAAAAATTTATAAAATTTTTTCTAGACAATATAAAACCTTCCCCATAACCCCCTCCTGGATTCGATCCCACTACCCTACGACACTTTGAGTTTTCCAGTCCGCGACCTTACCAACCATGCCACAGGAGCTCATACCAAATATCACTCAAAACTTCGTGTGTACAATCGAAATGACAATATACAAAAAAAAATGAATTATCCCACCAATTTACGTTTGTAAATTGATGGGATTATCAATTATATCATGCCAAGGTTTATAATAGTTTGTCTCTGTCAAGAATTAGTAATTATATAACTTTATTCTGTCAAAAATTGCCCAAACACTCAGCAAAATTGCCCCTCTCAGTGTGACTCCACTCATTTTCACACGGTCAGGCGGTCACGAGGTGACCCTTGCCGCTCCTTGATTCTCCAGCTACAGCAGCTCTGTCTGGGAACAAAATTGGTATAAATACAATAATGGATAAAATACTCTTCACAAATACATTTGTATTGTATAATATTGTAAATAAAAATGAATAATAACTGTGTGGGTGTCGAAAATTGCTCAACCAGCTTTCTTATGTCTCGCCTACGCGCGTATATTGGATTATACATAGTCATGACTGTCATACAAATAATTGCAGTAGGTCTCGAATATACATTTAGATTGCATATTACTTCGAAATAAATAAGTAAACGTTTCTCTGGTGGCAATCTACCCTTTCGCAGGTGTAAGGAGACACCAGTCTATATTTAGCCCTCTATCACAACAGGCAATCTGCCTGTGTTGACTCAGCACCGTCGCTGGTGGTCTATAAATATAGTACTTTATTTACAGTCAATGGCCTACATGTTTCTGTGGTACTTCACATGTGTCTAAAATGCAATGTCTGCTTGCATAAAAATGCAATTCTGAAGTCCATTTATATGTACGACATACGCATGTCTCAGTTTCTCTCTCTCTCTCTCTCTCTCTCTCTCTCTCTCTCTCTCTCTCTCTCTCTCTCTCTCTCCATTCCTGACTCATGTTATTGTAGACCTGTTGATGGCAACGAACACCAGCCATCTGGTAGACATAAGGGTCAAAATACCAAACATCAATACGCCTGGGGCGCCTCCACAATTATCACTAAGCTGGTTATCTATCTAGAGATCTGCCTGACTTCCATCTCTCCACGACTCACTCACTCACTGCACCCCTGCATGCCTCCCTCCCACCCACCCACCCACCCACCCCCAACCCCCCCTTTCAGGCTTCCGTCTGCTAGAAACACATTCACAATTTGCGTAAATATCGCATCAATTGGGCTATATGCGGTATATTCCTTGTTATATGGGACGCCTACATATGTACACGTCTTTATTATAGCATGAGAGTGCTCTAAATACAAGATTGACGTGATATTTATGGCGTAACACACCCTCTCCCCCTTTCATTCCCACCACAACTCACTCACACCTTGGTTCACGCATAGAAACTCATTGATAATGTGCGTAAATATCGCATGAATTGGTTTATATGCGGTATATATTTTGATATATGGCACGTATACATACGTACAAGTCTGTATTATAGCGTGACAGTGCTCTACGTACAAGATATACGTGATATGTATGGCGTAAACCACACTCTCAGCTCATAAATTGCCGCCAAACCTCCAACACATCTTCATTCCCGCCTAAATATTCTCTTATAATTCCCTTATACTGTATATTGCAATTTTTGGTCACTATGAGGCATATTCATTGTTATATGGGTGCCCTACACATGTATACATACTCTAAATAGCCTAAAAGGGCTCGAAAAAGGAGATATACGTGATAATACGCGGTAACCCACCCCCTCCTCCCTCTCCTTCTATCCCCTGCGCGCGTAAATATTCGGCAGGGAAATCTCGCCGCTCGATGACAATCTAGCCGCGCGGTGCCATTCGCTCCACATTTTTCAACTACGGACCGTTCCCCTACCCCCCCCAGACATTTTTTGGGGGGTCAAATATATATGGGCCGATGCACGCAAACATTCCCTACACGATGATGTACTTTTTATCGAAATTGGCAATAGGTCCCAAAATCATCATAGGTGCGCACAGTCTTACCCTGTAGAAAACCCCCTGTGCGCCGCGGAGAGGTTAAGCAAAAGTGGGGGATGCGTGGAAGCCTATAGACTGTAGACGGTAAACTTTGTGTGGGTAGCGAATTCGGTTTTAAAGTAATTTAAGAATAGACAGTTTTCAATGCTGCGGCCAAACTATTCCACCCATTTATATTTTTTTGGTATCAAAACGTTCAGAATCGCGAGCCTCACCCAACTACGCAAGCATGGCTTTGATCATCGGCGTAGTTTTCAAGATGTGGAATTTTAAGTGGAATTCAAGTTTTTTTCAAGATTGCCGGAAAAAACCCCACGTGCAAAAGCAAAACCTTCTCTATAAAATTTGCGGAGCATTAGTAGGGGAGTGCGTATGCCAAAGCCCAGTTGTTTCCTGTGAGTGGGAGAGACGGTATTTAGGCGTCAAGTTTTTCGGGAAATCGGCTGTCACGGACCTGTTTGGCCGCCATGCCGGATGTTTAGCATATCAAAAGTTGCCCAATACAAAAACGCACCTCTTGTGAAAGTTTGATCCCGATCCAAAAAGCGGTTCTGGAGTTATTCCGTCGAAACCGGCGCGTAAGAAGAATTTAGATGAAATTACAGGTTTAATGATTACAATAGGGGTTCCCCGTAGGGGACGAACCCCTAATAAGAATAACTATTCAATAAGCTTTCCATATAATCGTGGATGTACTTGTGTGGATCTTTGACCAGACGTTGACTCAGGCGTCATTCTTCCTTCACTGACATATCAAGTAAACCAAAATCCTTAATACATCAACGAATGGGAAGGGGATGGTCGGGAGGGCCCCAGTCGTCAATGATTACGGGGCCACTACTAAATATTAGGTTTTCTTTATCTCCTTACAGGAGTCAAACCTATAATTTATTAGTGGCCCCTCCATCATTGACGATTATGCCTGATATCTAAGACTGGAGGGGGACATTCGTAATCATATCATAACTCTAGTAAAAGCAGATAATCAAACAACCACATAGTATTCTTACTTCGAAAAGATATATATATTTATTGGCGCAGCACATATATACAAAAAGGGGTACAAGCAGGAGCGTGCTTGATAAAAAGGGATAACTCTTGAGACTCTGCGAACAGATCTGTAAGTTAATAAGGCACCCCACTCAACATAAGTGGTGAAAAATAACAAACTTATAAGTTTACATGTGCACATATAACCCCATAATACTAGTGGATATATCTTGCAAAATATATCCAATGCTTAAAATTAGATTGCTTCACAGCTAAAACTACTTACAACAACACTGTTTTTTGTACTACCATTGTATTAGCACAATTTCCTGCACTGAATAGTACAGAGAAATTTTCATATCACAATACCCATAACTAGTATCACAGCTCACATACTCCGGCGGGGTCTAGGGTGTCCTATATTACACTGACTGCACCCCCCCCCCCCCCCCTTTTCCTTGAAATTAAACAAAAAGTGACTTAGGGGCCACCTAGACCCTCTGCCTTAAAGCTATACATGGCAAGGAAGGTTTGTCTAGAGCTACTGACAGGTATCGAGTCAAAAACGTATGATTAGAGGCCCACAAATGTGTGGACGTAATATCTTCAACAGAAAAATTCTTAAGGAAACGCAAAGAGGCTGCCCACTTGCGTAAATCATGGGCCCTACCCACAACGCCGGGATTACTCTCTTTAATGACCTCGACCAAGAGAGAAGCCAATCTACGTTTCAACAAGCGCTTACCCGTACTTGCTACCCATAAAGCACCCTGGGGATTTAGAGGAGCTACTCTCAAATATTTGGTTAGAGCCTGCACTGGACATAAATTATGGTGCACCTTTCCCCTTTTCAACGCCGGCACCGTGAACTCTGAAAACACGTGTTCACTGTGCTCATTCTTGGCTATGAACCCTGGGGAAGGTGCAATGTGAATACACTCATTAAGCCTACCAAACCTGAGGCAATTAGGTGTGTTGCTCATCGCCGCCAGCTCAGATACTCTGTTCCCGGTGGCCAAAGCCATAAGGAATACTGCCCTTTTTTAAAGTAATGTAAAATCTGCCGTATTTTGGTACAGACGGGAATGAAGTAACGACAATGCTTTGTCCAGAGACCAAGTAGGCATGAGCTGACGGGGAGGGGGACGGAGTTTAAAACATGCCCTCATAAAACCTGTTTCCTCCGCGACTGGTATGGTGAGACCGGTAAGGTCCCAAAATGGCATCCTAATCGCTGTTAAGTGATTTTTTAACGTTACCACAGATAAACGTTTCTGCTCGAACAGATAATTTAAATAATTAAAAACCAAAGCCACCGAGGGCACCGTTTGTTCTGTCCTAAGGATCCAAGAAGTAAAGGCTTGCCAATGTAATTGATACTGTCGTTTTGTAGACTGGGTATATTGATTCATGAATTTATTGGTCACGTCTCTACCATACGGTGCTAGCCACTTGGCCTCCTGAATGTCCATAATGCAAAAGTCAGCGAGGTCGCTAGGTTGCCAATCGTGTCTAAGTGGAAAAACCCGACCGGGAGCGACACCGGGTGCGGGCACCACGTTTTCAATTGCTGGTACCACAACTGCGCCGGCCACAGGGGCACGATTAGCGAGACTACGCCCCGATAATCTCGTAGTTTGTTTACTACTTGGCACATTAGAGACGCGTCTGGCGGCGGAAACAGATAAATGGAACTCCACCTGTTCCAGTCTGTCACCAGGGTGTCTGGCCCACCTGCCGGCATTATCGTCCGGCGGGTGAGGTACATTGGGAGTTTGTGAGTCTCCTCTGACGCAAACAGATCCACTTGTGGATGGTAAGGCTCCGCAATCATTTGGTCGAAAATGGTTTGCTTGAGCGCCCATTCTACTGTTGTGCTCTGTCTCCGAGACAGAGCGTCTGCCCAGACGTTTGCTACGCCTGGGAGATAAGATGCGTGAAGAAGAATGTCCAGCCTGTTGGCTAGAATAAAAATCTCTTCTGACACGTTTAGCAACTTCCGAGATCTCGTTGACCCTTGTTTCTGAATACAGTGAACCGCATTCAGATTGTCCATTCTGAAGGCCACCGACTTGCCCCGCAAAGTAGAGCCGTGAGCCTGAAGGAAAAATAAGGGGACTAGTAATTCTTTGACATTGATGTGGGAGATTTCTAAATGGGACCAAAGCCCTTGACCCTGGTGCCCTTGGTTTGACTGAAAACCCCAACCTATCGTTCCTGACGCATCCGTGTCTACCCATACCGTCGGCGGAGGAGAGGTCCATGACATTACTGAGTGCAACATTTCCCTCTTTGCCCAGACCGCTAGTAAGTTGTGGATTAATTTTGGTATGGGCCATAATTTTCCCGCCGGCAATAGCGGAAAATATTTGTTGCCCTCCAATATTAAACGCTTTACTTTCAACCGGCCCAACATTACAGTTAGTTGAATCCAGTTGAGAGAGCCGACCAGAGACTCCCAGATTCTCCGTGTCGTAGTCAGACTGTGCAGGAACAGGAACAGTTTCCTGCGAAATCTGTTTCGATTGTCCACACTCTGACTCAGAGTGAGAGCAGCTGTGTCCCAAACCAGCCATATCCACTGAACTACTCGTGAGGGAACAAGGTTTGACTTTACCAGATTTACCTTGAACCCTAGAGTTTGGACATGATTTAATGTTATGTATACTTGCTCCGTCTCTGCCACCACTAGCCAGTCGTTTAGGTAACACAAAATCCTGATCCCTTGTTTTAACAAGGGCATCAGGGCTTGCCGGACTAATTTCGTGAATAAGCGAGGTGCCAGGTTCAATCCAAACGGCATCCTCTGAAAAACATAATTTTGATGCCTGATCCGTAAGGCCAGAAATCTTTGAAATCTTTTGTTTACCGAGACGTGCCAATACACATCTGTCAGGTCTAAAGAACACATCCATCCTCCCGGCGGAAGTGTTAGCCTGATTTGATGCACTGTCAACATCCTGAATGACACGTTGTGAATGTGAAGGTTCAGATAAGACAGGTCTACGACGGGTCTCATCTGAACACTGTCCCTTTTGGGTACCAGAAATAGTTTGGATGTGAAGACTGGGTAATTTTGAGGGACCGGGATGATGACATTCTTGGTGATCATTTCCTTGATCAGTGACTCCACCTCTAATGAAACTAGATTTGCCGTTGTCGGCTGACGTAAACGAGGTCGCCGGAGCCACTGCCAGGTGATGCCTTTGCGTGCCACCATCCTTGCCCAAGTATTTAATGGCCATGCTTGGTGACACGTTCGGAACGACCCAGTTAGCAGACAAGGGTTCGCCGGCTGTACTACCCTCAGATCCACCCGCCTTGAGACCGGCCCCGGGAGTGAGAGAGACTTTAGTTTTTTGATGGTGGTGGAGGTGGTGGTGGTGGACGCTTAGCCGACTGGCCGGCGTTGGCAGAAGACGGGCCCTGACCTGGTTTGTTATAGCCTCGTCCTTTCTGACCTGCAAACTTACCCTGTTTATACCTGTACTGACCTTGGGGGGAAGAGGACTTAGGTAGGTGAAAGGGCTTAGACCCCCCCGGCTGCGCTTTTGCGACTGGCTTGGGTTTGGGAAAGTTAAAGGCAGGTTTCTTAGAAGGGGTGGGACTATGCTTAAAGGCCTGAGCCATATTAAAAACAGTTCTCCACACATCTGGGGACATTAAAGAGGGAGTTAGCACCGGTGACATGACCACCTGGTTCGCAATTCGATCAGGAAGTTTCCTTACCAGGGACATCCGGAGCTCTTGTCTCGCCCGTACCGCCTCAAGCAAGGCTGTGCGGATATCACCCAACGACTGAATCGACGTCTGAAGGAGCAACCGCCGAGATAGTTCAACCGATCTTCTGGCATCCGCGTCCGCGATTGCCTGAGTAGATCTTAGCATCGATTTCGCCACCTGGTGCGTCACAATGTATTGGGAGAAAAGTCTATACCCTTTCCCCCGTAGCCTAAATTCCCGGTCTAGGTGAGTTGGGGAAGGTGTAGTGAAAGGGTCCTTGAGTTCACATAGATTGATTTTGGGGGCAGCTAAGAAAGCAAACAAAGCAGATGGGACTCCGCCAGCAGAACACACTGGCATAGAGAACCAAGAATGACTGTCCTGAGGAATTTGGTGGGAAGATTTCGAGGTGAAGGTGGTCGCAAAGTTCTGAGCCTCTATCTCCCATTCCACCCAAGGTCCCGGGCCCAACTGCCCCACCTTCAACACTGGATTAGCGGCTGTGTCTGTGACAGTTTGCAAATCTAATTCTGGAGTGAGAGCTGACAGTGTTTTTATATCATTAAAACCATCATGCTTGGACCAGTCAGAAAACAGTTTTGAAGCTGAGGCAGGGGGCAGGGCAGGTGTAGCAGTATATACAAAATAGTCCTGGTGATAATAGTTAGGAATGGCCTTAACATTAACATCTAGTACATTACCCAAATTATCCAAAGCTCGCAACTTTTTAGATTTATTGCCTTGGATTACCCACTCTCGTGGCACTGGAAGTTCCCCTGACAAGGTGGGCTGTGCGACCTCTGGTTTAGTGGGGATCAATTGTACCCATGACTCGTCTGGACCATATAATAGGGGCATCGCTACCTTTCTTAACGGTGCTTTATCTAAAGGGGGCGGATTCACATCCGTTACAACCCTTACACTAGAAGTAGTCAGTGCCGCCGAAGCAGGCCTAGCGACCACAGACGGTGATATAGAGGGAGGGTGAGGAATCTTAGTTAAGGCAATGGAAGTAATCAGAGGCCGAACATTGGAACTTGTCATGGAAGCTCCCAGGTCCACTGTAGGAGTCTCCGGCTGTTGGCCAAAAAAATTTGTTAGAGCATTAACCAATAACCCATCTATTTCTTCTGCCGTGACAAATTTAGTTGATGACGAACTCAGATGTGAATCATTCCAATCCTGTGCGTCGTCTAAACCTGAACCGACTCCTGCACCTCCATGTCAGAGATTATAGACACCTCGTCTTTGTCATCTGGCTTACCGTGAGAGGATTCCGCCGAAGCCGGAATCCCGTCGTGTTGCCAAGTCAAGTCTGGAATGGATGATGGGATCGCCGCGTCCCGGTGGACATCAGCCCCTGCTTGTGTCTCTTGAGCCAGACGTGGGCTTTCAGTCCCTGGTCGGGAATACCGCCATACCCCCAGGCCTTGGCCTGCACTCCCTTGGGAGTCCGATACTCCCTCAATCATGGAGCCCCCACTTGACTCTGCTAGAGGACGATCACTGTCCACCGAACTCTCCAATTCCAAGGTTAGAATACTAATTGGTACACTGTCTTTTGTTGCTGACACCACACTTGCCCCATTAGATCTGTCGGGAGTAGAGGCATGAAGAGAGGCACTAGGCTCCGGTGAACGCCGGGAGGCCTTTCGTTCATGCGAATCTTTCCTGGAATATTTGTGGCTACGGTGTGACCTAGAACTGCCTTTGGACTTTGTAGACTTCTCACTATAACTGCTTGTGGACCCCTCTGCCGTGCTCTTCTTACTCGCCGGCGAAGAAGAGAGACTAGGCGGCTGCTGTCTAAGAGGTGACCTGGACCTGGATCGCGCCCGTGACGAGGAGGCTGCCACCGGGGGCGTAGGTTCTCGCGGTCTCTTAGATGTGCCTGGGGCTGGAGAAAGTGTAATACCCTGTCCAGTCTGCCGACTTTTGTACAGTTACTCTAGAGGGACGTTTAGTAGGGGGGTGCTCAATTAGTAACTTATCCCAAAGAATTATGTTATCGCATTGAAGTGACTTATGAGCCACTGTGGTAGTATAAGTGGTCATTTGCTGCCTAACCTCCCGTAAAGCGACCGCTGCGGTCTTATCATTGTCTTGCAAAACTTTATGGCTTAATTGAGAGCAGAAGGTACAGTTCCGCATAACCCACAGACCCCTTGAGCGGTCGAGACATTTAACACATTTAATGCAAAGGGTGTGTGCAAAGATAGGGACACCTGAACAGGAGGGCGTAATGCACAAAGCAAAAACAGGGGCAAAGGTAGCCATGACAGAGACTGGTGGGAAACTTACTCCAGGTTCTCTATAGACCCGCCGGGACCCAGCTATGGAAAAAAAGAAAATTTCCAGGAATTAATGCTCATAAGGTTAACCCAACATGTTCGAACACAAGTGTTAAATAACCCGCCGGGTAACGAGACGTAATACTCAACGACTACAGCTTGCTACGCGGTGGGGTTCATTAGTAAAGATTTCAGAATATCTTAACCTGTCCAAAAGATTTATGAATACCCTCTGACATGATATAAAGACCAGCATGGCGTTTATAACTGACTTAGTCTTCCCGGTGGTGTTTGTTTCAAGATTTTATTGGGAAAAAAACCCTAAAAAGACGCCGGCCCCCGTATTATCTCGCAGATCAAAAACTGGGAAGCCTGACTAAAATACGAGATCTGACTTCTCCCGAAGTGCTTTTTTTTAGATCGCCGTATGTTGAAGGCGGCGATACAAAACGTATCCCTCAATTGTCTGGTCAACTACACTGAATTGCCAATTCGTTATTCCCACCCTTCCAAGGAGCACCCGCCGGGTGTGAATTTAAGTTAAAAACGTTAACCCCAATTGTGCCCTAAATCGCCGTATGTTGAAGGCGGCGATACAAAAAGCATCCCTCAATTGTCTGGTCAACTATACTGAATTTTGCAAATTCGTTAATCCCACCTTTCCAAGGTGCACCCGCCGGGTGTGATTTTAAGTTTATAACGTTAACCCCAATTGTTCCTATCCCCACTTCTTTGCAAAAGATCGCCGGGGAGGAAAACCAAACAACAACAGCCTAGCTTTTACTGGCTTTGCAAAACCGGGGAAAAACTACACACAACACGTGTCCGCATGAACACTGTTAGATGGGTACAGCCATCCCACCGGGATTCATAGGGAGCCTGAACACAGGCTCCACCACAGAGACGCAGTCCTGGAGAGCCTCAAACAACCACTCGCCGGGGAAAACAAGCCTTTTTTAAAACCACGCGTGGCTAAAACTCTGCAACCAGCCGGGTTTTTCACGGTGTAACCGAGAAAAACCCGCCAGAAAAGGCAACCCACCCCGTCCAGATTCCATCGGAATGCACCAAATAGACCGTGGAGTTAGCCAAAGCACAACTAACCCCGGGCCCACAAATAGTCCGTGGAATTAGCCAATACACAACTAAACCAGGACACATAAATAGTCCGTGGAATTAGCCAATACACAACTAAACCAGGACACATAAATAGTCCGTGGAATTAGCCAATACACAACTAAACCAGGACACACATGACACAGTAGTACATATTTATAACATAAATCAATAACACTTGTACATGTGGCAAAGCTACGAGAGGCTGGCTAGGCCTAGGCAGACGGACATAAAAAGTAAACATGTCGTAATATAAACAAAAAGCACTGAATTATATCACAACAGGAACCACCGTCAACACACCACTGAAGCAAACACTTCCGGCAAAGGGAAGAACTGACTCGGGACCCAGAAAAAACTTCACTAAGTGAAGAAAAATACGCTGGGAACGTCAGCGAACACAAGCTACCTCATCAGAAAGATAAAAGTAAGCAATAATAACGCGTAATGAAAGCCGCCTGCATCACAAAGCTAGCTAACTGTGAAAAAGTTCACATGTCCACAACAGGACCACGAGGGTACACCCGAAATAGATGCCCCAAACACACGACCCAAAATACACTGCACTGCGGGCAACCCGCCCAGGACACTCCTGCTATGCATATCCTAACCTTACTCGATACATCCCGGAGTAAACAAATGAGAAAAAACTCACTAGGGACGCAGCAAATGCGGAACCAGTGGAGCGTGGGGAGGCACGTCCGGGTCGGTTGAGCGCAGAGCAGAGAAGGAAGAATGACGCCTGAGTCAGCGTCTGGTCAAAGATCCACACAAGTACGTCCACGATTATATGGAAAGCTTATTGAATAGTTATTCTTATTTTGGTTTTGTTTTTATTTTTTACGAAGTTTGTTCGTAGTGAGAACCCAATTTCATAATGACTGAACCATGAGTGAGGTTGCGTGCGCTCATGATGAAGGCTCCTCAAATTTTTTATGCTCTGCGCGGTAGATTCAAACTACGGCGGATGAGTGTTTGAAGAGGGTGCCTTATGTAATAGGCATAATCGTCAATGATGGAGGGGCCACTAATAAATACTGTACTGTAATCACTTAAGGTTGTTGTTGTCGTTCCCTAAGCTGCCTGGCCGAACAGCCCCGAGTCCCTAAGGAAAGCCATGGCCACGGTCGGGATTTCCCATTGAGCTCTCAAGGAGTGTAGATTGTGTTGTTGGCGTAAGTGATTGTGTGAAATGCAGTCTTCTATGATGTGTTTAATGGTATGGGGTACTGTGTTACATCCTGGGCAGGTGTCAACGACGGAGTCATCCAGTCTCTTCTGATAACTCAGAAGAACTGGATGGTGCCCGCATCTCAGCCTGGCCAGGTGGACTCTGTCCTCGCTAGGAAGGGAGGATTCAGAAGGATGGATTTTGGGAGGGGTCGTGCCTGCAGCTGCGTGTTGTCTATGAGTGAGTGGATGGAATGGAAAGAGATATGAGTATAGATGTGTTTCTGGAAGCTGGTCCGGGGTGAGCAAGGAGTGAGATAAGACAGTACTGTATTTGTATGTGATGCCGTGTGCTGGGTGTTGTTTTGATATTTGTTGGTGTCTGTGGGTGTGTTGCCATGTAGTGTAGTGGGTGGTGTTGATTTGTGGAGGCTGCAGCCAGGAATTGAGTGCCTCTCATGTCCAGATGGTCTTTGACTTTGAGGACTTTGGTTTCTTGATGTAGGTGATCTGTTGTTGTTGTTGCTGTTCCCCAGGCTGCCTGGCCGAACAGCCCCAAGGCCCCGAGCAAGGCCAAGTCCATAACCGAGCGCCCCCACAGAACCCTCCCTGCCTACCACAATAAAGCCTGGGTGACCGAAGCCACTCCATGGCGGGGAGCTGAGGAGGGTGCGGAAACGCCTGGGAAAGCAAAGCCCCACCCAGGGCCCTGTGCCCCTCAGCAATTACGAAGAGAAAGTTGAGGGGCAAAGGAAAAATATGACGCTTTAGCTCCCAATCTGCCAACCTCTATGTTGGCAGATTGGGAGGTCAATCCATGGAAGAGACGCCGTCACTTGAAATCTAGAAAATATATAAGTAAAAGGAACAGTCAGAGTAAGCTATGGGTATGGCAGAGATCGTTCAGTTCTCACTCTGATAGACCAGCCCATCATCTGTAGGTGTAGTAGTTGTGCAGCCTGTGATGATTTTTAGGGATTTATTTTGAATAGTCTGCAAGGTCTTGTGATGTGTTTCAGCTAGGTTAGGTAACCTTTATCAGCAGTCGGCAGGAAGACTGAGAAGGAGAGAGGTAAAGAGGGGAGGAAGATTTTTAAGGTAAGAGAGAGGATTATGAGTTGCAAAACATTTAATCAAGCTTTATTTTTTCAGATGTGTAGGAGATACCAGTGATGTCATAGCCAAGTACTGTACAATCACACTGTAGGCATGGAGATGAGAGCGCTTGACCCCAATGCTTCTCTGGGGGAGTTGCCAAGTGGTGTGATGGCGGATATTGAGAGAAGATTGAATGAAAATGACAATTGGTCCGTAGTTGGAGAGAAATTCTTGAACTCTAGGTAAGTCATTTGTTATCAGAGTCATTTGTGGTCAGTCATTTGTTGTCAGAGTCATTTGTTGTCATTCATTTGTTGTCAGTCATTTGTTGTCAGTCATTTGTTGTCAGAGTCACTTGTTGTCAGAGTCACTTGTTGTCAGTCACTTGTCAGAATCATTTGTTGTCAGAGTCATTTGTTGTCAGTCATTTGTTGTCAGTCACTTGTCAGAGTCATTTGTTGTCAGTCACTTGTTGTCAGTCACTTGTCAGAGTAATTTGTTGTCAGAGTCATTTGTTGTCAGAGTCATTGGTTGTCAGTCATTTGTTGACAGTCACTTGTTGTCAGTCACTTGTTGTCAGTCATTTGTTGTCAGTCATTTGTTGTCAGTCATTTGTTGTCAGAGTCATTTGTTGTCAGAGTCATTGGTTGTCAGAGTCATTGGTTGTCAGTCATATGTTGTCAGAGTCATATGTTGTCAGAGTCATTTGATTGATGGCTAGATGTTGGCTATAGTGATCTTCTAAACATTGCCAGTGTCCACTCATGTAATTTTTATATTTTTGTGACATGACCCAGCCAGGGCTTGAACCCAGGCCAGCAATGCAGCACTCCAACACCTTAAAGTCCACTCACCCTGAGTGGGCGTGGCCGGTATCCCACAGTCTGTACAGTATATATATTTTTTTATTTACTGTAGCGCCTTCAAAATAATGTTGCATGCTGTACAACATGTTGGGATGCCTTGTCTACTACACGGTTCATTACCTCAGTAGAACGAAAACTACATGTCACTAACTGGCTTTATTGTTGCTAGCTATAGTTAGGTTTATCCTGCTAGTTATGGCAACACACCTTGCCTTCCCGCCTGAGACAACATCAGTCTATTGTTTACAGGGCCGAAGTGTAGTGATAAGATTATGTGTATCTACCCTAACTGGAATAATTCTTGCTTATTTACAGACATGGCTCGTCATAAGAAATGTAAAGCTAATCAGGAACGACTTATGTCTATGAAAATAAAGAAATTCAATTCTGAGAATAGGAACAGGAAGGAAGAAAGATAGCAGCCTACTGTAGGCCTACCATACCGAGACAAATCCATGCCTCACTTAGGCTGGACCTAGCCTAAGTGAAAAAAAAAATAAATTAAGAAGTATCACGTAAAATATGATAAATATTTAGTGAGTAGGCCTAGTTCTGACATGGAAAATATAACTGCACTAGTAAAATGTAGTTGTTGTTGTTGTTCCCCAGGCTGTCTGGCCGAACAGCCCCAAGGTCTCGAGCAAGGCCAAGGCCATAAACGAGCGCCCCCACAAAATCCTCCCTGCTTACCACTAACAAAGCCCGGGTGACCGAAGCCACTCCAAGGCAGGGAGCTGAGGAGGGTGCGGAAACGCCCGGGAAAATGTAGTAGGCCTAGGCTATTTGTGGTGATGATTGTTCATTTATACCAACAAGACTAAATATGAATTACAGTGTGAAAACTATAGTAACATAATGTACAGTGTTAGCCATGATAAAGTGAAAACTGAAGGCCACTAGCTGGAGTGTATCACAACATGTAGTATGAATTGGGTTAGGGTATAAAGGCTTTGAAAACGAGGTTGCCTCCCTAGGTCTTCAGGATGGCGTCAGCGGGTGAGTGCGGCCATGCGCCGTATGTCCCCATTGATTGTAGAGTGCATTCCTATGTCAGTGTGGGCGTCTCATAAAGTTATGGATAGGGCTGATGGAATATTTGCCAAGAAAGAATTGATAGCCTAACATTTTGGTGGTGATTGGTAGAGGCATAGTGCTAGGCTACCTCCGATATCAAAGGCGAAGGTATTTATAGGCAGGGGGTGAACAATATACCATGAAATTTCAGCCAAATACGATTCACATTATCATCTATAACTTCTTTATTTCTTGTCCATATTATATAAATAAACAAGATTCCGAATCTAGATTAAATTTCCAATATAATGAGATATAAATTCAATGTTGTGAGACAAGCATTACTATTAGTAACAGTATGCCAAACTTTAAGTCTTGTTTTCTCATTTCATGATTTTTACGTTTTTAATTGACAAAATAAAAAATATCTCTGTTACTAGTGGACCAAATATAAACTATCTAGTGCCATATTAATCCTTAACCCGTACAGCCCCAGCGACGCGTCTGACGCGTCGGCGATGTATGTAACGCACAGCCCCAGAGACGCCACTGGCGCGTCACCCTAATTGCGCCGACCGTAACCTCAGGTGTAGCCACTCAAGAGGGCTCAGATTTGTATGGGAACTGTGTACGTATCCCACGCAACCGTGCCGATGGTTGAAAACTCTCAAAGTCCACGTGCGTGCGCGTGAGCGCGCAATAACCTGTTTTTTTGGGGTAATTGCCTTCAATTTTTTACTCTTGTAAAATACGTTTTCGGGGGCTCTGTAGGACCATTCTTTAAGCTTTTTGAGCGGTTTTTCGTGGTTTTTCCTTCATTCCTAACACATTCGCTATTGTTTCTGGAATAAAACATTTTTTTTTAAACCGGCCGGGTTCTGGTGAACAAACTACAAAACTAGCCGGGGCTCCACGGGTTAAGAACTAGAGGATAAAATGGCTTAGTCAAATTTATATGTATTTAACCCTCCAGCCCCGGCTATGTATTATATATATATATTCCCCGAAATCCGGGGGTTTTGGCCGAAAAATTTCTACGCCTAGGCTACCGCATGTTTGTTATTTGGCTTGCTTCCGCATTCCCGCGCATCCCCAAGCGTAGATGTGTTTCGTACCTGTAGAATGGCGTTAAGTAGAGCTCTCTAAGTCAACTGGTTCAGTTGTGATGATGATTTCATTGGAGATAACTTTATGGCAAAAACAGCCACTTTACACTACTTTTCGATACTTAACAATAACATACAGGCACACACAAGCAAGCGACGCACTCCTTCTTGTGGCCAGAGATGCGGGGCGTCGGTCCATCCGGCTGTTGTTTACATGCGTCGGACGTACACCTCGCACACCAAGCTTACAGGCTTTGAGCTCATGGGTGTTTAAGAGCCCTTTCGGGTAGCTCGGGTGTGTTTTTTATGGGTGTTCAAGAGCCCTTCCGGGTCTGATGGGTTAAACAAAACAAAATTGTAAATATGTTTACAAAATTTTCGAGCAATTTTTATATAATTTTAGCAATTCCATTATATAATGGGACATATAATACCTAAGAAGATTTTGCTAAAGCATTTAGTAGAACATAATTATGTATATCTTTCTTCTGTGTAAATTTCAAGTTAAGCCTTTGGCGCACCTATAGTTTCCAATCAAAGTTTTTCCCACTCCCAAAGTATATCTCAGCTCACTCAGAGCCAGTTTTGTGCCCGGCGATAATTTGTTTCTGTGACGTTTTTATCCACCAAAAAATCCTTGTATTTGGATTAATGAGGTATCATCGGCTTCGTTATTGATTGAACTTGAAGATAAGCGAATAAAAACATAGAATAAATACAAAACAACCACATTGGGGCACTCCGAAATAAGAATTGTAAAAAAAAATGTAAATACCTTATCTCCAACTCGCGCTAGCTCAAAATTTTGCCCGCACCATTTTTGATTTGCATATATATATATGGAAGGGGAATTTAATGAGGATTCCACTGGTTACTTCAGAATTACTATAAACCAAATAGTTACTGAGATACACGAATAAACGTGAAAGTATCGAAACACAGACTGAGCTGTACTCTGCTCCCTTCCCAGCCAGCCGTGAGTAAACGGTTAAACTGAGGGAGTTGCCAATTGTACCCATTGAACTAGACGTAATACTTAATATCTATGCCAAATATGACGTGCGTCAGACGAAAACTTAATTTTTGGCGAATATTTTTAAGTTTAATGACTTAACGAGTCATCGTGCGCCTAGGAAAAAAATACCTAATGACTCTGAACGAGTCATCGTGCGCCAAAGGGTTAAAATATTTACTCTAGCCGGAGATATTATTTATTTATACAGTGCTGTATATATTTACGTAAAATATTTGTAAAAATATAAATATTAGAGATATCACCTTGAATTTTGGAGTGTAGTCGTCATTTATGAGTAGAAAGTTTCATGCAATTTGAACAATAATTACCATAATTTTGGTGAATGGTATCAGGCCCCCTTAAATTCCGTCTGGGCCATTTAAATTGCACGGCGAGAGTTTTAAACCTACGCCCGCCACCCCTGACACCCTAACGGATAGAGTGGCGTCAATAGCTCATTTTTAGTCAGACCCACATATTTCGTCATATGAATGGTACTCAACTCCCTTAACCCTCGTGGCCCGGGCTGGCTTTCTAAATGACGGAGCTCGTATCCGGGCGATCTGGCCGAAAAATGACTCGTGTAAACAAAGGCCTATCTCCCTTAATATAAGAGTTACAATAATGAAACAAACGTGAAAATGTGCGCCTTACCTTTCCGCGTAGACTGGCGTTAAGTAGAGCTCTCTAGCTCAACTGGTTCCGGAGTTATGGCGATGTTAGTGGAGGTAACTTTCGGCGCTTATTTACCTTGGCGCGTCCGAACACTCAACCGCGGCCCCGGCTACGACGCACTGTTGCACTCGTCGCCCTACCCACAATTATGCCGGGAAGCGATTTGAGAGTTTTTATTGTTTATTCGGCCATTTATTATACTTATTATGTTATTTTCACTCAAAGTTATTTTTATGAAGTTATTTGTGTCTCTGTCACTTTTACTCAGTTTTATTGTTATTCTATCTATCTATTGCCTGACGCCGTGATCCCCGAAGGGGTGGCCACGAACGAACCGCCCCCATGCACCTCTGTCCCCAGTCAGTCGACGCCCCTCCCCCCAACCAGCACCGCCTTCGTTCATGTAGTTCCTCACTCCATCCTTCCACCTCATATTCGGTCTACCTCTCCACCTCGCTCTCGTACACCCTCTTAGTCATTCTCTCGCTTTCCATACGTTCCATATGGCCGAACCATCTCAAGTTGTTCCTTTTCACACTTTCCAGCACATCTACCTCCACACCACACCTCCTTCTTACTTCCTCATTAGTCTGTCTATCCCTCCATGTAACTCCGCACGCACTCCTTAAGTAATTCATTTCCACTGCTCTCACTCTTGGTCTGAGTCTCTCAACCAACGTCCATGCTTCGCTTCCGTAAGTCAGTGTCGGGATTACCACACTGTCATGCAAGGACTTCTTCACTTCCATACTGACCACCCTATTTCTTGTTGATGTTGTTGTTGTTGTTCCCCAAGCTGCCTGGCCGAACAGCCCCAAGGCCCCGAGCAAGGCCAAGGCCATAACCGAGCGCCCCCACAGAACCCTCCCCACCGACCACAATAAAGCCTGGGTGACCGAAGCCACTCCATGGCGGGGAGCTGGGGAGGGTGCGGAAATGCCCGGGAAACCAAAGCCCCACCCAGGGCCCTGTGTCCCTCAGCAATTATGAAGAGAAAGTTGAGGGGCAAGGGAAAAATGTGACGCTTTGGCTTCCAATCTTGGTAGATTGGGAGGTCAATCCACGTTAGAGACGCCGTCACTTGAGATCTAGAAAATATATAAGTAAAAGGAACAGTCAGAGTAAGCTATGGGTATGGCATAGATTGCTCAGTTCTCACTCTGATAGACCAGCCCATCACCACCCTATTTCTTGTTACTGCTTTTAGCGTTCCTACAACCCTCGTCCCCTGTTGTACCCTCTCCCGCACCTCTTCATCCATAGTCCCATCTTTACTCAACACACTGCCCAGATACTTAAAAGAGTTGACAATCTCCATAGCCTGACCGTTCAGCTTCACCTCACACTCTGTGACTTCACCCCTTTCGAAGACCATAACCTTGCTCTTCCCCGTATTTACCTTCAAATTCCGTTTTTCGCACACTGTTCCAAACTCATTTACCAGACCCTGCAACTCCCATTCATTATCACTCATCAGAACTGTATCATCCGCAAACAGCAGTATAGGTAGCTTCCACTCAATTCCCTCCCTTTTCAGCGATACACCAACATCCACTGCTCTTGATAGTATTTCTTTCATAACTCCATCCATATATACAGTGAACAACCACGGGGACATCACACACCCCTGTTTCAAACCAACATTCAGGTCAAATTTATTGTTATTATAGTTATTATATTGTTATTATAGTGTCGCTTTCACTGGACTATGATCATTTATAGTGTCATTTTCACTTTTATGTATTGCTAGGTAAGCTATTAATATATATAGTGTCATTTTCACTTGTTCATATTGTTATGAAGGCACTTATTATTACTTATGTGTGTCTCTTTCAATTATACTTAGTTTTATTATTATTATAGTGTCACTTTCGCTGGACTTTGATAATTTATAGTGTCATTTTCACTTTTATGTATTGCAAGGTAAGCTAATAATATATATAGTGTCACTTTCACTTGTTCATATTGTTATGAAGGCACTTATTATTACTTATGTGTGTCTCTTTCACTTATACTTAGTTTTATTATTACTATTAGCCTACATTTTAGAGTGTCACTTTCACTGTCATTGTCACGGGCACTTCAATATTTCACTAGAGTGTGAAAGTCGTTGAAGCACCGTCCAGCGCACAGTGCCACTTCACACTCGAGGCATTCCCATGTGGTTTTGCTCACTTTGTGGGGTCTGCGAGTTGTGTGGCTGCACACATGGCACCTCTTCTGACTCCTAACTCTACTACCTGGTGCTTTGAAAGGAAGGGGGTTGAGCTGGTGCTTCCTGAAGAATTCAGTACACCCCGTGCGGTCCAGCTGGCCTGGTCCTTGTAGTGGTCTCCCAGGTGTACCCGCATGTTTAGCCAGGAGCTCAAGTATCACCTGCTTGTGGAACTTCCGCAGGGGCTTGTATTTCTTGGCTCCGGGAGTCCTCAGACGGTAGATGTTGTAGGCATTGAGGGCCGACATATCTACCGTATGGAGATTAAACTTATTATACCACCTGCAAGATGTTCGCAGGCAGTCGATGAAGCTCATCTGCATGTCGGACTTGTCGATGAGGCGCATGTTGAGGTTATAGTCCAGGACAGCAGCTGGTTTCTGGACGGGGTTTTTTGTTCTTCGGTCCACCTTCCCTGTGGCGACCATCTCTGCCTTGTGGCATGTGGTGAGGAGGTTGACCTTCTGCTGGTCATGCCTTGGATGGGGAGGATGGGGCCACTCTTCTTGTCGTGGATGGAGAGGATGGGGCCATTCTTCTTGTAGAAGATGTCTGTCTTCTTGGTCTTCGTTGGGTATGATGGCATGCCCTTCCTCTTGGCCTTGACTGTGCCGACAGTTCCGGTCTTGCGGTCATGGAGGTACTTGGTTAGGATGGGCGACGTGTAGTAGTTATCAGTGTAGAGAATGTGGTTCTTATGGAAGTGTTTCTCCATCATCTTCTGTACGACAGCGCCGCCAAATCCAATGTCGGGGTCAGTCAAGATTTCGCTACCACTGCTGCTGTAGACCACACAGTCCAGCACATACCCCGTCTTACAATCGCAGAGGATGAAGAGCTTGATGCCGAAGCGGTGTCTCTTTGACGGGATATACTGCCTGAAATGCAGCCTACCACGGAACAGGACTAGAGACTCATCGAGGCACATCTGAAATTGAATCAGGTAGGTGGTAAAGCGATGACGTATCATGTCATACAGCTTCCTGATTTTCCATAATGTGTCGGGAAGGTGGACTGCCATGTTGTTGGTCAGGTGGAGATAGGAGAGGATGTCAAAGTACCTGTCCCTGGACATGTACTTTCCAAATGCTGGAGCTGTGATGAGGTCGGCAGTGATCCAATAATCTGCTAGAGCGTGCTTCCTGATGTGTGTCATCAGCATAGTCAGTGCCAGAAACACATACAGTTCTGCCACAGTGACAGCTCTCCATGCCACCATCTTGGCACTGGTCTTCCTGCCAAGAAAGTTAGCACAGATCTCATGGTGATTATTTGTTTCCTCGACGAGGTATTCCATGACTTCATTGTCGTAGAAGCCACAAAAAAGTTCACTGGGGGTAGCATCTGGGCCACAGGGATAAGCTGGTGACACCCCTGAGCCAATCTACTTTTTGTCAAAGGCAGGACAATCTGGCTCAAAATCTGACCCATCTGTCCAGACAAACAAGTTAGATGAGCGCGCAGGCGCAGCAGGCACACGCCCTTGCCCACGCGGACGCCCCGCATGCTCACGCCCACGCCCACGCCCACGCCCACGCCCAGGGGCAGCGGCGTCGGCAGGCTGAGCCGCACGCCCACGACCTTGCCCTCAAACTCGTCGTGTTGGGACTTCCTCTTCTTCCACATCCTCTTCATCCTCCTCCTCCTCAGGTGATGTCAGGTCATCTGGGGCAATGTTGGGATCGTCAGCATCTTCTTCGGGGGACAATTCTGGCGAAGAAGTGACCGGGCGTCGGGGGCGGGAGGCTGCGGGAGGTGGAAGAATGGGAGCCTCAGCCTCGGAAGTTGGGCTCCTTTTGTGGCGAGCCGAGGGCTTCTCCACTCCAAATAATGCTCTACGATGCGGGGGCACACTGTGGTAGGACAATGCCACACCACTAGTACCACTTATAGAGGCCCTTTGTTCATCCTGAGGGCGAGATGAAGCCGAGGGCTATGGGTCACCCGGCACCCGCGCGGCATCCCGGGTCAAGGCGTTGTGACAAAGGAATGCGGGTGGTTGCTTGACCAGGATCGGCGTCACTATCACTATCGTCACCTTCCCTAGCTTTTTCTGCTGCCCTGCATGCTTTCTTGGCCGCACTTTTCACCAATGATTGTTTATAAAAATATTTACCCACTTTCAAGGGCGTACGGGCAGGCAAAGGGGAAGGTCCAGGGCTAGGGCTAGGCCTAGGCTGACCACGCAAAGATGGCGACGGGGTAGGCCTAGGCTCAAGCACACTCGGAAGTTCGACTGCACCTTCAGTCACCACTTCCACATCAGGATCAGCACTACTGTCTCCTCCCTCAAATAAGTCAACATTGTCATCATCCCCAAACCCCACAAAATCATCGTCTTCACTCGCACTAATAAACTGTTCTTTATCGATCAAGCTTTCGCCACTGCTTTCTTCGATGGCAAAAAGTTGTCTCTCAATCGCACTATCACTCAATAATACCTTTGCTTTCTTGCGTTGAGCCTTTTTCTTGCTTGCGACAGGCGTAGATGTAGCGAGCGGGGTAGCAGTGGGGCCCGCGGGAGGTTGCACGGAATCGGACGCGTTCGGACGACATTTTTTTGCTATAACTCGCTATGGCGGGCACGTAAGAACTGATAACGGTAGTAGTGGAGGCTTGGTGGCGCTGTGATTGCCCCTGCTAAGGAAATTTTCGCCGCACGAATTTCAAAGCACGATTTCAAGCATAGGGATTTTAACCCTCCAGCCCCGGCTATGTATTATATATATATTCCCCGAAATCCGGGGGTTTTGGCCGAAAAACTTCTACGCCTAGGCTACCGCATGTTTGTTATTTGGCTTGCTTCCGCATTCCCGCGCATCCCCAACGTAGATGTGTTTCGTACCTGTAGAATGGCGTTAAGTAGAGCTCTCTAAGTCAACTGGTTCAGTTGTGATGATGATTTCATTGGAGATAACTTTATGGCAAAAACAGCCACTTTACACTACTTTTCGATACTTAACAATAACATACAGGCACACCCGAATAAGCGACGCACTCCTTCTTGTGGCCGGAGATGCGGGGCGTCGGTCCAGCCGGCTGTTATTTACATGCGTCGGACGTACGCCTCGCACACCAAGCTTACAGGCTTTGAGCTCATGGGTCTTTAAGAGCCCTTCCGGGTAGCTCGGGTGTGTTTTTTATGGGCGTTCAAGAGCCCTTCCGGGTCTGATGGGTTAAAAGGACACCCGGGCTCCGGCCCATCTGCCGCAGCGTCATTTTAAAATGCTGCCCGGGCCAGAAGGGTTAAGGGGACACCGACTGCTTGTTTGGCCTATAAATTCATTCATTCATAAATTCTTAGTTTCCTTGCTAGACATCCCTCAAACTTAGAAAAACATCCCCTAGACCCCCCCCCCCCCCTCAAGATAAATTTGTAAATTTTTCGGTAGAAAAATATCCCGGTCAAAGGCCTGTTCCTCTTACAATTACAGGCTCGCTATCGATCGCCAGGAAAAAATTGACACCTAAATGGCACGATAGGTTTTCAAATTTATAACAAAATGGGACAAAAGGTCTTAAAATCGCCAAACAAATGGGCCGAACGTCTAAAAATCTAAATACTAATGGGACTAAACACGAGGGAGAAAGGGGACCAGAAAAATGACCCGTCTCCCCTTAACCACTAGACCACCGAGGAGCTTCAAAGTAATATAAAATCCCTACTGTTTCTACCTGTTGATCTTGGATAGCCTTGTTGAGTAAACGGAAACTTTTAATTTGGCTCATAAAGTGGAGACGGTCGTTTTACTGGTCCCCTTTTTCCCTCGTATTTAGTCCCATTATTTCTTAGATTTTTAGACGTTCGGCCCATTTGTTTGGCGATTTTAAGACCTTTCGGCCCATTTCATTATAAATTTGAAGACCTATCATGCCATTTAGGTGTCGATTTTTTCCTGGCGAGCGATAGCGAGCCTGTAATTGTAAGAGGAACCGGCCTTTGAACGGGATATTTTTCTACCGAAAAATTTAAAAATTTATCTTGAGGGGGGTCTAGGGTATGTTTTCTAAGTTTGAAGGATGTCTAGCGAGGAAACTAAGAATTTATGAATGAATGAATTTATAGGCCAAAAAAGCAGTCAGTGTCCCCTTAACCCTTCCCCCCCGGGGGCCCCCTCCTAAGGACAGTGTCAGGTATCCGGGCGATTTGGCCGAAAAACTTCTAGGCCTAGGCTACCGTATCTTTGTTATTTTAACTGCTAGAAATTTCCCACGCATCCCTAAACGTAGTGCGGTTTCCAATTTGTAGACTGGCGTTGAGTAGAGCTCTGTAAGTCAACTGGTTCAGTTGTGATGACGATTTCCGTGGAGCGAATTTTTCCGCGATGTTGACAATATCGGAGCTTTTCAGACACTAATTTTGTCATACCATACAACAACAACATTGATGAATGAATGAATTTATAGGCCAAAAAAGCAGTCAGTGTCCCCTTAACCCTTCCCCCCCGGGGGCCCCCTCCTAAGGACAGTGTCAGGTATCCGGGCGATTTGGCCGAAAAACTTCTAGGCCTAGGCTACCGTATCTTTGTTATTTTAACTGCTAGAAATTTCCCACGCATCCCTAAACGTAGTGCGGTTTCCAATTTGTAGACTGGCGTTGAGTAGAGCTCTGTAAGTCAACTGGTTCAGTTGTGATGACGATTTCCGTGGAGCGAATTTTTCCGCGATGTTGACAATATCGGAGCTTTTCAGACACTAATTTTGTCATACCATACAACAACAACATTGATCCGACGTCTCCTTCTTGTTTTCGGAGGTGCGGTGACGCAATGACCGGCTTTGTTTACATGCGTCGGACGCACGGCGTTCAGACCAAGCTGAATAGGCTTTCAAGCTTACTTCCTTTTATAAGGACACCCGGGGTCCTGCCCATCTGCCGCGGTGTCCTTATAAAACGACAGCCGGGCTGGAAGGGTTAAGCACCTGTGACCCATTTCAAGCCCATTTATCAGGTGACTAAGACAATGCTCAAAATATCCATATCTGTGAGCTCACCTCATATAAATTATAGGGGGTGACCTGCTTTTATTCTCTTCTTTTCTCTCTCTCTGGCTTGTATCCATTTGGCCCCATTCAGCCTACTGCTTTAAGACGTTTATCCCCATCCAGGTGTCGATTTCTTCCTGGTGAGCTATACCGAGCCAGCATTTTATGAAGAAGTTCGGCTTCGCCGGAGATATTTTTCTATAAATTTGTTTACAAATTTAGCCTGCTGCCAAATTTTTTTTAATAGTTATGCTGGCTCGCTACCGCTCGCCAGGAAAAAAATCCACACCTGGATGTGGTAAACGTCTTAAAACAGTAGACTGAATGGGGCCGAATGGATGCAAACCAGAGAGAGAGAGAGAGAAAAAAAATACGAGGTGGGGCCCCCTTAAGACATAGTCATACAAATATCTTTTCTGGCCATGTTCTTGGAAATTCTGGTCTGGCAACTTCTGAAATAGAATTATATATACAGTACAGTACATATAATATATACAGTATACAGAGTGTAAGAAACTGTTCTGGAAAGAAGTCAAGAAAGTTAGGGAAGGTAGCCAGGGAAACAGTAAGGGTGTGAAAGATAAGAATGGGCGAGTACATACAATACAACATACAATGGTTTAACGTCATTTTTACATTACGTGCAATGTAGCGGCTCAGACGGGGTTGCCTTTCAGTAGTTCGAGTGTACTGTAGTACAATAAAGTCCCGCCACAGCACTGCCCCACCAAGTCATCATTGTGGTTGAATTTGGTATAGTGCTAACTGTGCCTCAGCAAGACTCAACAGAGTCCCCCTGCAGCACTTGCACCTGCAGTATCTGCAACCACACCAGCCTTAACAGTGTTACAAAAAGACAGCACCATAACAAGACTCTACTGTATATTAGGCAATTGGACTATAGAACAATAAAGTACTGCTCCAACACGCAAACACTGTTGCCGACACAGGTGTGGTCCCAAACAGCGCCCAGGTAAGACTCAGTCCGTCCCCTGTGGCACCTATCCGCACCCCACCAGCCTCGGCAGTGCCATACCAAGACAGTGCTAAGATAAAGACTTTATTGCATAGTAATGGCTGTTGGTTCACAAGTCTATCGCCATCCCCCCTATTAGTCGCCTTGTACGACACACAGTAGGATGCGTGAGGCATATTCTTTTTTTCCTCCACCATTAGATGAAGGCCCCCTTACCCCCTGGGGGTAGCCGAGAAGCAAGAGAGAGTCGAAAGATGGAGGTAGCACTTTAACGAATTGCTAAATGTAAGGAATGAAGTGCCAGCAAACATAGTTGGATGGGGTATGAAGAGGGAGAAGAAGAGAAGTAGTGGAGGAGGAGGTGGGGATCAGGTCAGAAGTGTGTGAAGCCATGAAAAGAATGAAGTTGGGGAAAGCATCAGGAATAGATGGAGTGTGTGGGGAAATGCTGAGGTATGGTGGTGAGATAGTGATCGAATGGGTAAGGAAAATGTCACAAATGTGTAGCCTAAACTATCCTGGGAGAAGGGGAGTGCTCCTGATGACTGGAAGACAGGCATAATAGTCCCCCTATATAAGGGTAAAGGGGAAAGATGAGTGTGTGGTAACTACCGAGGAATATGTCTTCTAAGTGCAGTAGGGAAAGTGTACAGTAGGGTAGTGATTGAGAGAGTGAAAGCAAGAACGGAGAAATGGATAGGTGACGAGCAGGGCGGGTTTAGGAAAGGAAAAGGATGTGTAGATCATATTTTTACCCTGAAATCTGTTGTGGAGAAATATCTGGAGAAGTAAAAAAAAATGTATGTTGCCTTTATGGAATTGGAGAAGGCTTATGACAGAGTGGATAGAGAAGGTATGTGGAAAGTACTTAGAATATACAGAGTAGATGGTAAGTTGCTGAAAGCAGTGAAGAGCATGTATGAGGGTGCAAAGGCGGCAGTACGTGTTGAAAATGAACAGAGCGAATTCTTTGATCTGAATGTTGGGTTGAAACAGGGGTGTGTGATGTCCCCATGGTTGTTTAATGTATATATGGATGGAGTCATGAAAGAAATACATGGAAGAGCAGTGGATGTTGGTGTATCGCTGATAAGGGAGGGAAACGAGTGGAAGCTATCTGTACTGATTTTTGCTGATGATACAGTTCTGATAGCGATAATGAATGGGATTTGCAGGGTCTGATTGTGACGCCTGCAGCTTAGCAGAACGCCACGTGGGCTCAGCCGCTCGCTTGGCCACTCGCCAGGGCAGTGAATTTGGCTACAGTCTATCTACAATGTTGTACTTTCTTTCTTGTGAATCGTCATGTCACAGGCAGTTTAGAAGTTGTCTTCATTTTCGTCTGTGACAATGCATTATATTTTATATCATCAGTTATAAGTTTAATGTATAAGACTGAATGATACAGCTAGAGAGTGTGAGTGAGTAAGTGCAGGAGGCAGAGGGTAGTACGCGTAGTATTACGTGTTGTCTCGGTGACGTCATGCCACGGCCGGGCCCTCTGAGTGGCTGGCCGCCTTGCAGTCCTCCTGCCGCGTCAGGAAGTAGGCCCCCGCACTCCCTGCTGCCTCTGTGCCTTCCTTGCTCAAAGCTTGCCTGACCAGCATACCCTTCACACCTCCCTTGCCACCTGTCCCTGACTTCTACCTATAGAACACTTTCTCTCTCTCTCAACTTCTTACCTCTTATGCTTCTAATCTATTCATAACTCCCCTTTGGTTCTGCACGATTTCATACATCGGCCATCGTATTATATGCTGAAGCTCTCAGATATTCCATGTTTAGTTAGACATTTTGGAGGGGTTAACATTTTGTCTGTAGAGGTTCGACACACTCACGGTGTCTCCCTACCTATTCCTTGGTTGTCTGCTGGGCTATTTAATGCTAGACTGGGGTAAGGCTACTGGTGTTGTGATTTCCGATGTGTACCAGGTTTTGTTGAACCTGTACAATCGCAACGGATACGTGGGAAGCCTAGGTTGTCTTTCTGACTGTGTACCTTGTGAGTTTAGCACTGTGTTGCGAGTGAGGGATTTTGCCTCTGCCACCCAACACTGTGCTAACTCGTTTTGCTTTGACTTGAAGAGGGTCGCCAGGAGAGAACCAGATACTAGCGATCTGGATCTCTCAAGAGAGCACCCCGTCATTTAACGTAATTTGGCCGTACAATCTTAAGGACCTCGCTAGGCTACGAGCCGCTTGCTCAGCCATAGTTTCCTTAGCCTACGACATCCCCGCTAGACTTTATTCGCCTAGCAGACACCCGATTAGGATTATAATCTCTTATGTTATGTATACAGCATTTTTATTCACGTTGATTGCAAGCCTTGGTTGTTGTCGAGTTGCACAACCCGAGCAGGCTTTTGTGTTGCCTGAGGAAGTACTTCTTTTGTTGTTGGAGATAATACTATTGCGCATTTATTATTATTCCCGTGCCAGTTAACACTGTATGTCCCTACACTAACTTGTCATATCTTGTTCCTGCTTTATATAACAGTTCAAAATCCGATTCGATCATCTTAGGCAGCATCAGACTTTCTTCAGAAGATTCCTGTTCGATGCTTTAGGACTTTCATTCACTTTCTTTAATATAGGAGTGATAGTTTATTATTGTTTAGAGTAACTTTAATTATACCTTCTTCTTGTTTGCATTAAATCATTTCAGTGATTTAATTAAGCTCTCTGTCTTTTTCCTTGTATACATTATTAACGTAATTGTATGTTGTTGTGATCAGGCTGTATCAGAGATCATCAGCCTGTAGTAGTAGTGCATTTATACCGAGTTAGAGGATACCCCGCTATCGCAGATTTAACTCTGGAGGGTATAGGTGTTTTTTGTGCGCCGGCATTATAAGTTCGAGGGTTGGATCTAGTGTTACCGTTGTGGCTGTGTGCCTTTCTAGTCCAATGATTAAGAGCCCTTGTTTTATACGAGTCCCGGTCGTAACATGATCAATATGTTTGGAACAGCGTGCGAAAAACGGAATCTGAAGGTAAATGCGGGGAAGAGGAAGGTTATGGTCTTCAAATGGGGTGAAGCCACAGAGTGTGAGGTGAAGTTGAACGGTCAGGTTATGAAGATTGTCAGCTCATTTAAGTATCTGGGCAGTGTGCTGAGTAAAGATGGGAGTATGGATGAAGAAGTGCGGGAGAGGGTGCAACAGGGGAAGAGGGTTGTTAGGAACGCTGAAAGCAGTAACAAGAAATAGGGTGGTCTGCATAGAAGTGAAGAAGTCCTTGCATGACAGTGTGGTAATTCCGACATTGACTTATGGAAGCGAAGCATGGACGTTGGTGGAGAAAGACTCAGACCAAGAGTGAGAGGGGTGGAAATGAGTTACTTGAGAAGTGCGTGCAGAGTTACATGGAGGGATAGACAGACGAATGAGGAAGTAAGAGGGAGGTGTGGTGTGGAGGTAGATATGCTAGAAAGTGTGAAAAGGAACACCTTGAGATGGTTCAGCCAGATGGAACGTACAGTAAACCCTCGCTCTTTCGTACTTCACTCTTTCGGAATTCCAAGGCTTTCGGACAAGCATTTCAATTCGAACTCATGGTTCAGCCTTTCGGATTTGTCCGAAAGGCTGAGAAAATACCTCCGTCCTTTTCGGACTACACTTTCGGACTACATTTAACTTCGGACTCATGCTTCAGCCTTTCGGATTTGTCCGGAAGGCTGAGAAAAATTAAATCGCATTCGGACCAAAGAGCCGAGTTTCGGACTTGTCTGGTTAGGTGAATGTGTATTCGGACTTATAAACTTCGGACATTATTTCAGCCTTTCGGATTTGTCTGAAAGGCTGAGAAAAATTATTTCGCATTCGGACCGAAGAGCCGAGTTTCGGACTTATAAACTTCGGACATTATTTCAGCCTTTCGGATTTGTCTGAAATGCTGAAGTGTTAGTTCGGACTCGGCCCTTTCGGACTTTTGACACTTTCGGGCAGGGGTCTCCCCCAATTAGTCCGAAAGAGTGAGGGTTTACTGTATGTGAAGCGAGAGAATGACTAAGAGGGTGTACGAGAGCGAGGTGGAAGGACAGAGAGGGAGAGGTAAACCGAAAGAGGTGGAAGGATGGAGTGAAGAAGTATATGAATGAAGGCGGTGCTGGTTGGGAGGAGAAGCGTCGACTGACTGGGGACAGAGGTGCATGGGGGTGTTTTGTTCGTGGCCATCCCTTCGGGGATCACGGCGTCAGGCAATAGATAGATAGAGAGATAGATCATTGTCACTCCAGTATCCACTGCTTTCCTTGAACCTCTGTAATAACTCCATCCATGAATAAATTGAAATGCCATGTAGGCCTATACATGACACACCCCTGCTTCAACCCAAATTTCAAATAAAAGATTTTGCTCAACTCGCCATCCACGTGCATTACCACCTTCGCACCCTCATACATACTTTGTACTGCTCTCACTCTCAGCAACTTGTGACCTGCAGTACTCCATATATCTTTAGGATCTTCCACATTCCTTGTCTCTCCACTCTGTCATAGGCCTTTTCTAGATCCATGAAAGCTGCCTATATCTTTTTACCTTTCTCCAGATACTTCTCTGCTATACATCTCGGAGAGAAAATTCTGGTCCACACATTCTCTTCCTCTCCTGAAGCCACCTTGTTCCTTGCCCACCAATCCCTCCACCACTCCTCTCACTATATCTATTAATATCCTACCATACACCTTTCCTATTATGCTAAGGAGACCTATTCCTCTGTACGGTAGTTTCCACACACGCCCCTTTCTCCTTTTCTTTTGTACAAGGGGACTATTATACCTGACTTCTAATCATCTGGCACTCTTCCTCCTTCCCATGCTATTCTGCACATGTACCAGATTCACTCAATTACTATTTCTCCTCCATACCTTAGCATCTCCCTAAAGTCCCTATATACTCCATCTATTCATAATGTTTTCCCAACTTAACCCTTTCGCGCACTGCAGGACGCTATTGCGTCCTTACAGGGATACTTTAACCTTTGTGACCATCAGGGGTGTTTAGAAACCGTTAGTTTAATTACTTCAACCTCTGCAATCGTCTTTGAGCGAGTTGTGGGCAGAAAACTAATTTTGGAGAGGTAATTATGAGATTAAGAGAATTCTATTTATGAATACTTAACGGCAACCCCCGGACCTGAAAAGGTTAACATTCTTCAGCGCCTCTACCGCTTCCGTCCTTCTTATCTCCTCCTCTCCCCTTCCATCTCTCTTTCCTGCCATTCCCCACCCACTTATGTCTCAAATTGAGGAATTCACCCTCAAACTCACTATCAGACCCACTTTCTATCTATCTATCTATCTCTCTTCGCCGCACTGTTGCATCTCTCTCGCTATTCTATCGCTACTACAATAATCAGTGTTCTTCGGAGCTTTCCCAGTGTATACCACCTCCTCTACGTAGGGTACGTAGTACTCGCCTTGCAACACAATCCCACCCCTACTCTGTGCAATTCTCCAACCCAAGAGTGAAATGTTATTCTCAGACTTTCTTCTATTCAACTGCTGAGCTCTGGAACTCTCTCCCAGAATCAGTCTTTCCCTCTTCCTATGACTTAAATTGCTTCAAACTATTTGTGTCCAAGCATTTTAGCTCGAACGTCCCTTGATTTCGGCCCAGTCACTCTTTGAAATCTGGGGGAGGCACTCGCTGCAGGCAGTTATGCCTTTTGTCTCCCTCATTCACATAGAAAACAAAAATATATATATACTGTATACTCAGGCCTAATCCCCATTTTTCCTATTTTTGTTTATTTTATTTATTTTTTTTTTTTTGGGGGGGGGACTCAAGACAGAGCCCGAATAGGCACAACACAACAGAAAACAATGAACACACAAAAACAAAATACAAATTCACACACATCTAGGTCATCCAGGAGAAGACCCAGAAACCAGGGTCACCAAGGTCCCTCCAGCACTCCCCCGGCCCCCGACCACCCGGAGTGGTTCCGATCTCAGCAGGCAGACATGCAGCGGAGCCGAAGCCACAAGCCCGCCTAGCACAGACCCACTTTCAGCACTAGAAAATAACTAAACATCTACCTGTAGTTTGCAGAAGATACCACTATCCCTGAGGCCTGCGGTGGGCTGTGGCCTATGTCGTGGCCTGGCGGGCGAAGCTACTGTGGGGGGCAAGTGATCGGACGTGGTCAATGGATGTGCGTCCATTGTGGACGGGTGGTAAGGTAACAAGCGTCTCCCCTAAAGGTTGAAAGAGTGACAGAGAGCCAAAATCCAGGTACATTATAGGTAATTTAGATGTTTGTAAAGAAGTGTGGTGTGCTTGTTAAGTGCAGGGAAATGAATAGGAAGAGGAGGTGTTTGTGAGAGTTAGCTGGATTACTCTCTGTGTAGGTGAGGCACAAATAGAAACAGTGGTGGAAGCCAGGCAAATTAAAAAGGAATTCCAGCAACTCCTTATCATATGCTTATGTGGCCTTCCCTGGGTACTGCCCTGCCCGATTGTTGCCTACAATTTCCTCACACAAATATTTGCATGCACGCTCAAGCGGTGGAATAGTTGCTTGAGGCTCTCACGGTGATAAACCTTGAATAAAGCAACATAGAAAGACGCATTTTTCACCATTTTCAAGGTGAAATATGATACATAAACATAATATTTGGTTGATTATTGTTTGTTTGGTAGTTATAGAGATATATTTAATAGTGGCCCCTTCATCATTGACGATGTTGCCTATTAGTATAATAAGTGTAGTCTCCATTCAACATCCACGTCAGTCGTTTGAATCAACCGCCGCGAGGAAGAATAGGAGTCCTCTTCATAAGTGCAACGCTACTTCTCTTATGGTGTCGTCACAGATCGGGTACCCACTACGAAAAAACTTCGTAAAAAATAAGAGAACAAGAAAGGAAAAAGAATTTTCACTTTAACCCGTGGAGCCCCAGCGACGCGTCTGACGCGTTGGCTATGTATGTAACGCACAGCCCCAGAGACGCGCCTAACGCGTCACCCTTATAGCTCCAGTCGTAAGTCTCAGAATGGCTCTAGATTTATATGGGAACTACTTTGGGATCCGGCGGACTAATTCCAAAACGTTTTGTCCATACGCGTGCGCGCGCGGGGATGGAAGAGGGCACCCGCCTTCCCACACCTCATGGTCAGTTTACCGCGCACCCTCTCGAGTGAAACACCATGTCTCGACGTTATAGTGCCCGCCTTACCCGCCCCTGCAGTACAGAGGAAGTCATGGATATACTGTATGACACTGACAGCCCTGATAGTGACACTGACTCGGCATTGGACGAGTCTGGAGACGAGTATGCCCCCTCCCAAGCCGAAATAAGAGAGCTAGAGGAAGAGCTTGCTCAGATTCCTGTCAGGCGGCGTAGGCCGTCACAAAGACAGCAAGGGGCAAGTGCACCTCCCCGCCGCCCACTGAATCCTCAGAAAGTGGGGAAGAGGTTGTTGTTGCAGATGAACCTGCTGACCCTCAAAATTACGTGCGTGTACCTGGGGAAGAACGAAAGGGATTGAAGAGAAGAAGGGGCGAGTCTGGGAGTGAAGAGGAGGTACCCCCACAACCCCGCCTGCCTTCTCCCCCACTTCGCATAATCTCCCCACTCAAGAAAAATACCCCGGGGAGGTTCTATGGTCGTCATAAACATAGTGACGAACAACAACGTGATGATGGACAAATAGAACAACCTGGTGATGGAGAAATGGCACAACGTGGTGCGAGACAAGGGCGGTCACGTGACCCAAAACGCTCCCTCTTCCCTCCTGACCCAGAGCATGAGGGGGGAGATGAGTCACCACCACCACTACTACCAGACTCTCCGCCTCGCCATTCTTCCCCCCCACTATCACCTTCAGGCTCCATCCCGTACACCCCCCCACGAATGTCTCCCTCACCTGAACCAGGCCCCTCCCACGCCACTGCATTATCACCAGCCTCTCCACAACGCCCCGATCTGCCCCAACGCCCTGCAAGCAAACGACGTGGGTGTGTCATATCCAGAGCTGGGCACCACAAACAAAAAGTCAAGTCAGCAAACACAAATCAGCAAACCCAGAACACAACTTCAGCAAACACAAGTGTGCAAACCTTGTGAAATTTCTAGTCCTCAAATGCAAATATGCAAACGCAAACCGTTTTTTATTAATTTTAAATTTAAACTACAGAATCGAGGGTAAATCAATAAATTCAATCTCTAATGTCAATAAATATATATATTTACTTAAATATAATGTTGCCCAACTTCCATGGACCTGAAGCATATACATACAGGCTTTTAAAGCTTAGCATAGGCCACTTAGTTTGTCCACATGGGCAGTAAAACGTTGGGGCAACTTGTTTATGGGGAGAGTGCTTCAGTAATAATCAGTATTCGCAATTCCGCATCATCCAGGAGGTACGCCGGATCACAGAGGTGCAAGGAGGCAATTTATTCGTGGTCCACCCTTTGGGAATGGCAATAGGCTATATATACCTAGATAGGTCTACTTTAGATAGATTAAGTAATTTAATAGAAAGTAGCCTAGGCCTATTAATTTTAATGCTCAGAATAAAGGCCTAGCTTCAGATCAAAATTTAATAAAATTTTATTGTAGGCTAAATTTAGTCTAGGCCTATATGATACTTTCAAAATTAACAATTTCTACTTGACACTAATAAAATGAGTGTGATTATAGGCCTAGGCCTATACATAGAAGTTAGAACATGCAATATTTAGCCTAGGCCTACATGCTTTGAGGCATTTTGATGGAATTAGTGACTGATTATAGCCTAGACCTAGGCTATATATTAAAGTTAGAACATGCAATATTTAGCCTACATGCTTTGAGGCATTTTGATGGAATTAGTGATTATAGCCTAGACCTAGGGTATATATATAGAAGTTAGAACATGCAATATTTAGCCTACATGCTTTGAGGCATTTTGATGGAATTAGTGATTGACTGATTATAGCCTAGACCTAGGCTAGCCTATATATATAGAAGTTAGAAAATGCAATACCGGTATTATTTAGCCTACATGCTTTGAGGCATTTTGATAGGATTAGGGTAGCCTAGGCCTAGCCTAATAAAATTACTTATATTAGTAATTAGCCTATAGGCCTAGGCTATATTTAGAAGTTAGAACATGCAATATTTAGCCTACATGCTTTGAGGCTTTTTGATGGGATTAGTGATTATAGACCTAGGCCTAGGCTATATAGCCTAGCCTATATAGCCTAGCCTATATAGAAGTTAGACTTAGCCTAGGCCTACATGCTTTGAGGCATTTTGATGGGATTAGGGTAGCCTAATAACATTAGTTTAGGTTAAAAAATTAAGAGGCTATCAATCAAATTAACGATAGCCTAACTTTATAATCTTAAATTAGGCTAGATTATAAAGTTATAAAGCCCTTCTCCAGAGACATCTTCTTGGTAATTACAGGCCCATAGGAGGTTTCTAGGTGGGGCCAGGGGTGGCTTAGGTCCTCGATTTCTGCATGTTCTGCAGCATCACTGTCGGATGATGGTGGTGAACTGCTCCCCATGCTGTTGGCAGCTGCGGTAGGCATGATGGTAGACTCCATGTTCACTTCAATAGGCCGAAAATATAAACAAAGTTGAAGTGCTAGCAGGTTGGAACTCTTGGACTGCTGTGTGTTGTAGGTGTTAGCTCGACGCTTGCTACTAAGTAAGTGAACAAACGTGAAGAGCCGATGTATAGGCCTAGATTCCAGAACACAGGTAGTTGGCTTGGTCACGTGACTTTTTTTGGCTGGAGCTGCAGGAGCGGCCCAGGGCTGGCTGGCGGCTGGAATTTGTATTTTGCGGACTCGAGGTTTGCAACATGGAGGTACATTCCAGAGCTTCAAACCCGCAAATAGGCAGCCATATTGGCGCCAACGCTAATCCGCCAACAAAATGACACTTCCGCCATGGCGGAATTGGCTATTTGCGGAAGTGTTGGCTAAAGTGCCCAGCTCTGGTTATATCTCGCGGGCGTGCCACCCGCGGCCGAATGCAGAAGGTGAAGCAAATAAGACGCCCCAGCAACGACTCGAGCTCTAGATCTAGCTCTCGATCAAGTTCGAGGTCTAGCTCCAGACCCAGGTCCACCTCTCGCCCACGCCGCCCACGCTCCACCCGCACCCGCCTAACCCGCCCCGGTGCCCCTGACGATGACCCTGATGAGCCCGATGCCCCATCTAGCGACGACGAAGGCGCTGATAGGTGGGATTGGGTGGATGGGGAGAACTATCTACCAGGACAATACCACTTTTTTGGGGCAGCTGAGGCCGGCCCTACCATGCCCAATCGTGGACCTGACACCACAAGACTGGGTGTTTTTCTGCAGTTCTTCACTGCCAACCTTGTCGGCTTGATTGTTGACCAGACGAACTGGTACAACTATTATTTTATGGCAGGGAAGGAGCAGAAGAGGAACTCGGCACGTCTCTCATGGGTGGATTTGTCTTCCGATGAGTTCTACGCATTCCTGGCACTGGTCATCCTGATGGGGGTCACCAAGAAGACGTCTCTCAGGAAGTACTGGTCATGTGATCCCCTCATCGCAACCCCCTTCTTTGGGAAAGTCATGAGCAGGAATAGATTCACGGCAATCATGGGAAACCTGCACTTTATTGATAGCCTGGCAAGCCACACCAGGAACCAGGAACGCCCCAGGAATACCAAAGACCCGATGGAGAGGATAAGACCTATATTTGAATACCTGAAAACTAAGTTTGCAGCCTCCTTCAAACCTTACCAAAAACTAATCATTGATGAGAGTCTGGTGCTATGGAGGGGGAATATTAGCATCCGACAGTACATCCCCAGCAAGCGTCACCGTTATGGCCTGAAACTGTTCGTGATGTGCGACTGCAAAACCGGCTACATCCAGGACATCATCCTCTACATGGGCAAGGTCACTGAACTGGTGGAGGAGAGGACATATGGGATATCTGGGGCCGTTGTCATCACCATGTTGGAGGGATATTTGGACAGGGGCCACATCTTGTACCTCGACAACTGGTACACCAGCCCTTCCCTTGCCACATTCTTGTACAGCAGAAACACTGGCGTCTGTGGCACCGTCAGGAGGAATCGTGTCTACATGCCAGAGCTACCCGAAAGGCGGGAGAAGGGCTCCATCATCCACCTCCAGGCAAATAATATCTTGATGCTCTCGTGGATGGACAATCGTGACGTCAATATCCTCACCAGTATCCACCTGCCCCGCTTAGAGGACACCAAACGCCGTGATAGAGCCACAGGTGAGGCGGTCAAAAAACCAGTTGCAATCATTGACTACAACATCAACATGCGGCTGGTTGACAAGTCAGACTCTGTCATATCGTCGGTCGAGTGTGCCAGGAAGACGATGAGGTGGTATAAAAAACTATTTTTCCACCTACTCGACCTCACCCTCTACAACTGCCACATCCAATATCATGAAATAACAGGTGAAGTTGAGACGATGGAGTCGTACTGCATCGAACTTGCACGGGAGCTTCTGTTCTTCTTCAGGGATGGTCCACGCCGCCAGCAACGTCCCGCAGCTCGTTTTCAAGCACCAGAAGGCCCCGCCAGACTGACACAACGCCACTTTTGCGATTTTGTCCCGCCCAACGAAGTAAAACCCAACCCACGCAGACGGTGTCATGTGTGTCGCAACACAGGCAGACGCACACCAAAACGGACAGACACCCGGACGATGTGTGAAGAATGTGATGTGGGACTGTGTTTTCCCACCTGCTTCACGGATTATCACATCCTCGAGCACTTCTAACTGTTCAAAGTGTTCAAAGACTGCGATAAAAGACGCTATAATGTAATACTAACAGTGTATATAAAAGACGCAAAAAGTGAATATAAAACAGTGTGTATATATATATAATTTACAAGTGCAAAGTACCGAACAATATAAAACACTAAGTAAATTCTAAACTTATAAAACTGTGTGCAAATAATTATAAGAATACGAGACAATAAGTGCGTAAAACAATGTATATACACCTCATAATCTTAGGTAAAACAATGAACAAGTACAAATAATTCAATGAAAAGGAGAGACAGAGTGACCTTGAGTGAAAGTGACAGCCAGACAGAGAAAGAAAGAGGGAAGGGTGCTGTGGAATGTGGGTCACTCGGTCCGCTGTCTGGCCGTGTGTTCGTACGTGCGTTTTGTTATTGTCCTGAGCAAAGATGGCCGCCCAAGATGGCCGCCATCACCATGGCAACGGGGACGCTAACACTCGTGCGCACTTGTAATACTTGAATGAAGGCACTTATCACACTACAACTTCAGTTATATTGACATTATGTGATATACAAAGACATTCTATGAACTCTGAAGCGCACTTTATGTCCGAGAGGTGCAAAATAAGTCATGCTGCCTGGCGGCTGGCAACTGGCTGCTGGCGCGGGAGATTTGAAATGGCGCTAAGGCTCCTCTGAGGCTGGGGACCCCCACTACCTCCCAGGACCCCCAAATGGCCTAGGTAAGTACTTTTTTCACATTTCTTCATGTCTATCATTATTTTCTAACACATTCTGATATATTTATAAAACAAAAAAAAATTGGAAAATTGCCCGGGTTCTGGTGCGCAAAAATAATAAAACCGGCCAGGGCTGTACGGGTTAACACTGTTATTCACAAGCTTCCCACATTCGGTGGATTTTCTTGCGTTGTGGCTTCTTACCGCCTCTCGCCAAGCGCAACAATTCTTCCTTGTCTTCCTCGCGGGCCTACCGTCAACACTTGTGCCCCCGCGCTCTGGCTTCATTCGACGCTCGCTCTCCTCTAGTGAGTCTTTTCTCATTTGTATGTATCTGGGAGATAGTGAGCAGGGTTTAGACTAGCTAGCACGGGTTGTGTTATTGTTGGCCCGCAGGAAGTGTTAAATTAGGGTACGTTTAGGCGCTTACTCCTTGTGTTCAATGTTTCCACCACATGTGGTGTTTTTTGTCTGTTGCTATGTGCCTTAGTTTTTGCTTTTTCCTTAGTTAGGAGGCTTTCCTTTAAGTTTCTTGCTGTTCCTTGGTACAGCTTGGGGGTCTAGGGACCCTGTCCTTGCTGCAAACGCGCCAGGGATAGGATTGTCACACGTGGTTGTGGCGTCCACCGGCGTTCGAGCCTGCGGAGAGGCCCCACTTGGGGGCATTTCTCTTCGCCCTTTTGGCGCTGTTCATGGTTCTCCGTGTAGTCTGTAATGTTTTTTCCGGATAAGCCTGTAGGTTATCTAGTTTTGGGGGGTCTTTTATTTTTACTATTATTGTTATTTATTATGTCCCCTGTGTGTTGTGGTCTCGCTGTTGGTTAGTGTGCCACTTTCCGGGAGTCCTGCAACGTGTTCCACGCGTGGGAGTGCGTGAGTTTTGGGTCGGGTTTCCTCGCGGCTGTGCCTTGCTCAGAGTCCCCCCTCCCTCTGCTTTTCCCGCCGGCCTAGGTTTTGTAGCCGTTGGGTCGGTCCGCCGTGCCGGCGTGTTCCCGGGCTCGTGTCTCCCTCGCCAGGTTAGCGTCGGTGGGTGTTGCGGCGCCACTGCCCCCTGGTTCCTGGACCCTCTGGGATCCGGCGGACTCCGATGTCTATCTGGTTGGTAAGGTGCTTTTGAGCCCCTCGGACTATGCCTCCGCCTCCCGGCGGCTGCACGAGCAACAGTCCTCCGGCGGGTGGTGTTTTCGTTTACGGAACAAACCTATACCCGCCGTTAGGGGTCCCCCGGTCACTAGGACTGGTCAGTTTTGACGTGGGATATTAGGGTCGTTTACCCCGCTGTGCCGGCGGCCCAGTGAGTTAAGACCCCGGCGGACACTTTTTTTTTTTTTTTTTCTTCTATATTCCAACTACACCCTCTCGGGCATAGGCTGAGAGCCTGTACATTCCACCGCTCAACACGGTGAAGCCCGTGAGGTCTTGTTCCAGCCTGGGGAGTGAGACATGTGAAGCATCCATCATGGCTCAAAGCAGCTCCATCTCTGAAGCGGCTGGTTGCTTCGCTCAAGTGCTTCACCGTCTCACCCTCCAGACTCAGACCCTCACTCTCAGAACGCCACCTATTGAGCAGTGAACTGCACTTATGTCTCGTCATCAGCTAGCACGCTTACTTCAATGGCGTTTACCCTGTCGTGCCGGCGGCCCAGTTGGTAAACGGATCAGCGGCTGCTTGTTTGTTTTGTGGAGCACAGAGCGGTCCGCCGTCAGGGGGCTTACTGTTCTACGACCTAGGTCGTAACGGTAGCCCTCTGTTTCAGTGATGTCCCCTTCTCATGTTACCCAGGGGCATGGGAAGAGGCTATTCATGCCCTCTTAGGGGTAAAAAGAAGGAGGAGGCCGTTGCCTCCTTTTTTTTTTTTTTTTTTTTTAAGAGACAATGAACGGAGGAAGGAAAAACACAGATAAAACAAAAAGGTCCATGTGCCTAAAGGCATCCTCCATTCATAAAATGTTTGTAACAACTGGATTTAAACATTTGTAGATTGTAAGTTTGTGGAAAGCAATTCGAGGGAAGTGAATTCCAAAGAGTAGTAGCTCTGGGGATAAATGAATTCTGATAAGCAGAAGTTCTGCATTGTGGAGGAGAAAGTGTAAATTCATGGGCGCTCTCAGCTGCCCTAGTTCTACGGGGAAAGATGTGGAGAGGCGGCACAATTGAAGCAAGTTCCTCGGAACAATTGCTGTGAAAATATCTGTAGAATAATGCAAGGGATGCAACGTTTCTTCGTATGGATAATGTAGGAAGGCCCTGTGTGATTGCAGGGTTATTGATTAATCTAATAGCTTTATTTTGAATTTTGTCCAACTGCCTCAATGCAACCACTCCCCTTCCACCCCACAGAGGTGAACAGTAATCCATCTGAGAACGCACATGACATTTATATATCACGGCCAACTGCTCGTCAGTGAAGAATTCTCGAACTCTGTACAGGAGTCCCAGTTTTTTAGAGGCATTCTTAGCAATGCTTCTAACATAATGTGTCCAGCTCAAGTTAGTAGTTAATGTTACACCGAAAATGTCAATACTAGGGGAAGTGGGAATATTTACATCATTAAAAAATATATGGGAGTCAGTGAGATTCTGTCGGTTAGAAAATTTAATGTACTTGGTTTTCTGTGCATTAAAGGAAACTAGATTCTTTTGACCCCATCCATTAATTGTAGAAAGGTCCTGGTTCAGAGAAATTGCAGTGTTTATTTTTGAATTTATAAGATCGGGTTGGGTGAAAGAATTGGTAAATGTGAAGGAACTGTGGAGTGTTGAGTCATCTGCGTAGGAATGTATTGGATTATGAGTGGTAGATATGAGATCATTGATATGAATGAGGAACAGAATTGGGGCCAAAACTGATCCCTGGGGAACACCAGCATTTATTGAGTGAAATTGAGAATAAAGGCCATCTACCATTACACATATTTTTCTGTTATGAAGATAAGAAGAAATTAGTGGAACTAATGATGCAAGGCCGTAGTGTGACATCTTCGACAATAAGGATTGATGCCAGACTCTATCAAATGCCTTTGATATATCCAGTGCTATTGTATGTGTTTCACCATGTTGGTCTGTAGCTTGGTTGATTTGATGCGTAAGAAGGCAAAGCATGTCTGCAGTTGATCGACATCGTCTAAAACCATATTGCCTATCACTGATTAATTTATTATTCTCAAGATGCTTAATTATGTGATTATTTAATATAATTTCAAAGACTTTACCAAGAGTGGAAGTTATAGCTATTGGTCTGTAGTTTGATGGATCTGAAGAGGCACCTTTTTTAGGAACTGGATGGATATTCTTCTTACACTGGGAGGTTAGGATGGGTGATATCCTTATGAGCATTGATTCCTGGAAATTTTTCTTTCCAGGTGGACACTCAGGACAGCCGGCTACCGCGTCGTTCCCGCCGGGGAGAGGAGTCTCTGCATCATGCCTTTGTTTACAGTCTGCTCAACCCCCGCATGTCTTTTGATACCAATACCAGCCCATAGCAGGTGTATCAGATGTGTTCATTGCTTAAACAGAACCTCTTTCATGTGGGCATCTCGTACGTGTCCGGTGTGTTCAGATCTGTTCGAAGAATGGCTCGCGGCCCAAGATGTGTCTTGCTTACTCACTCTCATTGACGTTAAGTCTAAGTTTAAGGCCTATGCTTCTCAAGTAGCTATCAAAGAACTGTCATGTGATAACCCAGAATTATTGAGGGTAGTACAATTGTACTCATTTGATGATCATATAGCTCACCAGTCACACAACTCCCCTATACCTTTGTTGACCATTGGGTCCCCTACGTCCTCCACGACATCTGCACAGAGCTCCTCTCCCCCATCCAAGAGGAGCCGCATGTCACCGGAATGCCTCCAACCTGCCCACCCAGCTCCACCGGCGGGCAACCTGAGGCGCTCGGACAGCACGGACTATCTGCCTGACAAGATCCGCCGGCTCTCGAGCCCACCACGACGTGTTTTGCTTTCTAATGAAACTCCTACTTCTGCGCAAGTAGATCTCACGGTATCACAGCTAGAAGGTCCGGCGGCCACCTCGGGGACGCAGGGGGATAGCCCCGGTCTCTTCGGGCCAGACGCCGGCCCCTCTCACACTGCCACTAGACTTAGACAAACTGTAAACGTTAGGCTCCAAGTTAGTGTTGTCAAACAAACAGGCTCAGCAAGCCAACATGGCTCATACCTCTACTCAGTCTCCGGGTGTCTTTACATCACATGCGGGTACGACCATGCAGTCTCACGCGACACTACTGGCTCCTTCTAAGGACCAGCTCGGCTTGACGGCCGCCCCCAAGAATATAGGTTCGCAAACTGCGACCACCCCGGTAACACCTCCGCCGTGTGACCAGAAGTCACCGGCTTGCGGTTCACACCACCCGGCTACGGCTAGTAGCAGTCAGACACTGGTGACCAACCCTAGGACACACGCTGCCATACTCAAACAGGCTGACACTCTGATACCGACAGACCAACAAGATAGGCTAACAACACAAACCACTCCCACGGGGTTAACGGCTGTGCAGCTAAATTAGTTGTTAGTGAAGGTGATACGTCAGTGTGCCATTAAGCAGGGTCAAGCTCCTACTCGGGCACTGGGACCACCTCACAGTGCATCTAGGCCCCCCTCTCATATCAATGTAGGCATTCCCTCTCCGGCAGTCTCCTCCGCCGGGCCAGCAACTACCCGCCGCCTATGGGCCCGGTGCTAAACAGACCAGTTCTTTTCCGGCCTGCGGGGCAAGAGTATCGGCCGCGGGCCGTAGATGTTACCCCAGGTTCGTTGCCAGACCCATTAGTCCGTCCCTCAACCTCGACGCAACTCCTAGGGAGACCTAGAGTTCATGGGTGCGTCCAAGCCCCCCAACGTAGCTCCCCCGACCCAAGCAGGGACTACCGGCGGATGATTGGTCACTTGCTCCTCCCTACAAGAGTATCGGCCGCGGGCCGTAGATGTTACCCCAGGTTCGTTGCCAGACCCATTAGTCCGTCCCTCAACCTCGACGCAACTCCTAGGGAGACCTAGAGTTCATGGGTGCGTCCAAGCCCCCCAACGTAGCTCCCCCGACCCAAGCAGGGACTACCGGCGGATGATTGGTCACTTGCTCCTCCCTACCTTAGATCCCCCTTGAATAGGTTGGACACAGGGCCAGTTCCTAGTCAGGAACACCTCAGCCAGAATAGTTCTGTGGGTTCAGACGATACCCAACCTTACTTATCCCCCTCGGTAGACAGGACCCATACGGTGAGTAGCCCGCCAGGTCCCTCTTCCACCCCAAATTCTCACCCCAGTGCCCCCCTAGTCCCGCCGGGAGTCCCGACACAATCCCAGGTCATCAAAGCACCAGGCAGGCTCTGGGTTCCGGTTACAGCTGTGATGCAAGGAGAGGGGCATAAATCGACACAGGGGGAGGTCCCAGTGCCGGTGGAGTGGGCAATTGAAGTTAACCGTAAACATGTCTTTAGGGCAAAAGATTCTAACAGTACAGTGATACAGGTTCCTATATAGGCTAGACCTGACCCGGCAAATTTTCAGTATTTTGTGTACAACCCATGCCTTCTGGTTCCTCTTCCGGCGGATTCCCCGGTCCAGGATCCTCCTTACCCAGACACTCCCGTTTGCCCTGATTGCCATAAACGCTGTGGCACTAATGGATGTCATTCTCTGTATAAACGGAGGCAGCCTTCTCGCAAGTTTCACAGATGTGGTCCACATAAAGACCAAAGGGAGCTGAATCTGAGTGAGGTGGGCGATGGGCCGTGGGTAACGTGGGATCAGGAACTGCAACAATTTGCTGTAGATATTACATCCAATGCCTTGTCCCCAATTCACCCTCCCCCTTAACCGATTTTGACTGGCTAGCACAACGACTGGGCGGAGTCCCGTTCCCTATTTTTAATTTTCTTATAGCCCCTCAATTGACGGCGGAAGATTTTCCCTTGCCCCTCATTGCTCCTGAACCTATTGACCTCCAACGAGAATTTCTGGTCAGAGATAAGGCCCACAGGACGTTTATTAGCTTCCTGTTCACTAGAGACACGACCCAGGCTATTGCCCAACCGGTGCCGAATCCCTCTCGACGGACCCAGGAATTAGTTAAAGTCTTTCAACAATACCTCCTCCCCACCCCGGCTAGAACACTCAGTGAAATTCGAACGGCCTTGTTTGAGGCAGTCCGGTCACGTCAGCTACTCAGACTCGGTATGGCTCAAGGGTTACCTATGAATGCTTACTATAGGATTTTATTCTCCCCTGTCTTAACTTCGAAGATCATGGATAAACAGACGGAGCGAGATGTTAAGGTAATGTTGCACTTGAAGGACAAGACCAACCAATAAGTCTTCCCCTGACGGCTCCAAGCTGCAGGCGGACGGGTTCACCTCCAGCTCTTTGGTTAAATTACATATACTTTTAGGACTACTGTTCAGGACTCTTCAGTCCACTCATGGGCATCCACTGCTGGTTTTCAATTTTCTGCTGAAAAGACTAACGCCGTTGTATTCTATTATAGGTTTGACTCCTGCAAGGAGATAAAGAAAACCTAATACAGTAAACTTCCGTTAATCCGAAGGGCAGCGGACCGGCCCTCGTTCGGATTAGTGGATTTTTCGGATTATCGGATTTTTCGGATTATCGGACTTTACCCCTATGAACCTGTGTATGACGAAAACATTGAGGCATAAGGCCACCCAAATGACACAATGGTGCACACACACATATCATATGTTCATGAAATCACTTCAAAAGTTTACCATTGTCATTGTAGCCTATTACCTACTTCAAAACATTCAGATTAATGGTCAAAGGAATCTGCTGATATAAACGTAAACACCATATGTCCGCATCGTCGTCGTCTTCTTCTTCCGTCTACTAGCGAGTTTGTCTTGCTCTTTAAGATCAGATCAGATCTGGTTCGGGAAGTAATGCCTTAACAACGGCACTTCCCTGAGAGGTTCTTGTAATGTTCCTTTTGTGACATGCTCTGTTGTTGTTGTTGTTGTTGTTCCCTAAGCTGCCTGGCCGAACAGCCCCGAGTCCCTGAGAAAGGCCATGGCCACGATCGGGCTTTCCCACAGAGCTCTCATTGAGTGTAGATTGTGTTGTTGGCGTAAGTGGTTGTGTGAAATGCAGTCTTCTATGATGTGTTTAATGGTATGGGGTGCTGTGTTACATCCCGGGCAGGCGTCGACAACGGAGTCACCCAGTCTCTTCTGGTAGCTCAGGAGAGCTGGATGGTGTCCGCATCTCAGCCTGGCCAGGTGGACTCTGTCCTCGCGAGGAAGGGAGGATTCGGAAGGATGGATTTCGGGAGGTCGTGCATGCAGCTGCGTGTTGTCTGTGAGTGAGTGGATGGATCGGTGAGAGATATGAGTATGGATGTGCTTCTGGAAGTTGGTTCGGGGTGGGCAGGGAGGGAGAGAGGACAATAATTGTGTGTGATACCGTGTGCTGGGTGTTGTTTTGATATTTCTTGGTGTCTGTGGGTGTGTTGCCATGTAGTTTAGTGGGTGGTCTTGGTTCGTGGAGGCTGCTGCCAGGAATTGAGTGCCTCTCATGTCCAGATGGTCTTTGACTTTGAGGATTTTGGTTTCTTGATGTAGGTGATCTGTGGGTGCAGTAGCTGTGCAGCCTGTAATGATCTTCAGGGCTTTGTTTTGAATAGTCTGTAAGGTCTTATGATGTGTTTCAGCTAGGTTAGAAGCCCAGGCTGGGCTTGCGTATTCCATCACTGATCTTATGTATTGTTTATATACTGTGGTGGTAGTTTCTTTGTTGTGTCCAAATTTTGTGTGAGCAAGTGACCTGAGGGCGTTAAGTCTGGGTGTCAGTTTCTTTTTAATGTTTGTGGTGTGCTGTTTGAATGTCATATGAGTATCATATGTTACTCCTAGGATTTTGGGTGTGTGTGTATGTGTTAGGGGTGTGTTGTTTATGGTGAGTTGAGGGATGTATTCGTGTTCTCCTGTCCAACTTGTGAGCAGGGTTGCGGTGGATTTGGCTGGGGCTAGATTAAGTCTGTTTGTAGTGCACCAGCCATGTAGTGTGTTGAGATAGGGTTGAAGGAGATCTGTTGCTCTTTTTGGGTCATGGTGTGTGCATGTGAGTGTTATGTCATCTGCATAGGAGGCTAAGTTTATTTGGGGCGTATTGGGTGTAGTTATATCGTGCATGTACAGATTGAAGAGTGCGGGCGATAGGACGGATCCTTGTGGGACTCCGTTTGGAAAGTTTCTGATTTTAGATGACTGACCGGCAAAAGATACGTGTGCACATCTGCCTGCTAGGAAGTTGGCCAGCCACCGTTTTTTGTTGTTGTGCATGTTTGTGTTGTAGATTTTGTTTGTTAGGTTGTGGCGGGGGATGGCATCGAAGGCTTTACTAATGTCGAGTGTGGCTAATAGTGATCTGTAGTGGTCTAGCTGAATTGATGCCGTCGAAAGCTCTTTGTGTAAGGTCTGTGAGAAGAGTGTTTGTGGAGTGCAGTGGCCTAAAGCCATGTTGTGTTGGAGCTAGGGGTAGGTCAGGTGTAATTAGTTGTAATACTAGGCGTTCCATGACTTTGGAGGGGGAGCAAAGGAGTGTGATGGGGCGGTGCGAGGAGGGTAGCGTGGGGTCTTTGTTGGGTTTGGGGAATGTGATGATGATACCATGCTTCCAAATGTCTGGTATTGTGTTGTGTGAATAGCTGTAGTTTGATATGTTAGTGAGTGCTTGTATGCCTTGTGGTCCCAGGTGTCTGAGGTGTATGTTGCTTATGTTGTCTAGGCCACAGGCGGGTGAGTGCTTGAGATTGTTGATGATATGCTTTGTCTGGTGATTGGTGAAGGTTGTATAGTCAGGGTCTGTGGGGAATTGTCTCTTACGTCGGATGACACGTCGGTCGTCTTTGTGAGGTTTTAGGTGGCTGACATGTGAAAAGTGATTGATGAGAGTGTTTGCTTGTTGTTTACATGAAGGAGTAGAGTCTGTTGTTGTGATTGCAGCATGTGATTGTGTTGTGTTGCTGTTGGAAAGTGTGATGCTGTTTAGTGTTTTGTAGAGTTTTTTGGGGTTTGTTTTGTGATCAAGTGTTTGTAGGAAGTTATTCCAATTTAGTTTTTGTTGTTCTTGTATTTTGTTGTTAGTTTGGGTGTTGAGTGCTTGAATTTGTTGTGTGATGTTTTGTGTGTGGGGTGCTGGGGAGTGTTTCAGTATGTCGCGTTGTCTGATGAGGTTTTGAATTTCTGGTGTGAAGTTGGGGTTGTGTCTTTTTCTGTTACCTCTTGGAATGTGTTTCTTGTCAGCGTTTTGGATAGTTTTATTGAGTATGTGTACAGCATTGTTGATGTTAGTGATGGGTGTATTGTTTAGAGTTGTGAAGTGTTGTTCGGTCTCATTTGTGAATGCTTCCCAGTTAGCTCTTTTATAATTGGTGTATGTGTGTTTGTGGCTAGCTGGGGTGAGTCTGGTTTTGGTGGTGATAATGATCGGGAGGTGGTCAGAGCCTAAGGTTCTGACCACCCTCCAGGATGTTGTGGGGGCGAGTTCTGGGGAGCAAAAGGTGATGTCTGGAGATGATGGGTTATAGAGGGCTTGGTGAGGAATATGGGTATGTTGATGGATGAGGTTATCGGTTTGGTTTTGTAGTACTAGCCCTCTGTCTGTGTCGGGGTTGTCGACAAACCAGGCCGACGTCTTGGCGTTGAAGTCACCACCCAGGATGATGTGTGGGGTGTGTGGGGTGTTTGTGATGTGTTGTAAGTGTGGTCTGTATTAATTTGGTACTGTAGGGGATGTTTGGGGAGGGATGTATGTGTTTATGATGGTTATGTTGGAGTTGTTGCCAGTGCATATTTTAATTGACTGTATTTCTGTTGTGTTATCATTTGGGGGGAGGAGTGATTTGGTTTGTACACTGGTTACTACGTATGATATTTCTTTGTGTACCAGGGTGATGAGTCCACCGCCCCCGCCGACAGCCCGGTCTTGTCTGATGGTGGTGAAATTATGAAATGTGGGTGTTTTTTGTGTTGTGCGGAGTTTTGTTTCTTGTAAGATGGCAATGTGTATATTGTGTTGTTTGATGAAGTGTGAGAGTTCGTGTTTCTTTGTGTTGATGCCATCTATGTTCAGTTGAAGAATGTTAATGTTATGTGCACGATGTATGTTGGGTGCTGCTGCACGAGGATGGGGTGGGGGTGGGGGTGATGGGGGGGGTGGGGGTGGGGGTGAGGGAGGGGCTGGGGGTTGGGATGGGTGAGGTGGGGGTTGGGATTGGGGAGCAGGAGATGGGGGTTGGAATGGATTAGGATGGGGTGTGGTGTGTTGAGTTGAGGATGTGGATGGTATGGGAAGGTTAGGTGGGTTAGGGAGGAGAGGTGGACGGGTTTTAGGGGGGGGAGTGGATGATATGGGAAGGTTAGGTGGGTTGGGGAGGAGAGGTGGACGGGTTTTAGGTGAGGGATTTGACTGGGAGAGAGAGGGGCATGAGGAACAGGTCCAGGTGTTTGTGTAGTGTTTCTTGGAGGCAAGTGTTGTGCAGGTGAAGTGGGTCCAGTTCCCGCATGAATTGCAGAGAACTGAACCCTTAGTATGGCGACTCGAAGTGATGGGTTTTGAGCAAGTTGGACATATGTATGTGAACGTGGGTCCTGGGTTGCTCTCAATGTCTCCGGCTAGAAGAAGTCTTCGAGAAATGACAGCCGGAGAGTAATTTCTCGGTGTAGGAAAAACTGTGTGATGTGTGTGTGGTGTGAGAGGTGTGGAAATTCCCGGCGCGACCGAAGCCGCTCCAAGAACCCGTGCCCCCAGGGAGGGGGCAGGGGATGGTTGTGACGGTTTGGCTCCCGAAACTGCTCCCCGCGGCCGGCATCCGGTTTTCCTCCACTGGTCGTTGATTTTGTCTTCGGCTGTGGAGGGTCGGCAGCCATCCGCGGTTGGCAGCCTCGGGAGGTGGCTCCACGGCGTAGACGCCGCCACATCAGGACCTACTCTGTTCTGCTCTGTTATATTATATTGTATTGAAAGCACCTTTGTCTTGTTGTCTTGAAAGCACCCTTGGGACGCTCCGATCACTGAACTATAAATAGTAGCGTATCGGAACGTCCAAAGGTGCGTTTTCAAGCTCAAGACTGAATGCGCTTGCAGAAAATGCGGTGCAAGCCAGTAGCGCATCGGAGCGTCCCAAGGATGCGTTCAAGAGCAAAACAAACTCTCTAGCAGACGATGTGGTGTTAACGTTTATATCAGTAGCTTCCTTTGACCATTAACCCTCCAGCCCCGGCTATGTATTACATATATATTCCCCAAAACCCGGGTGTTTTGGCCGAAAAACGTCTAGGCTAGGCTACCGTATATTTGTTAATCTGACTGCTTCCCGCATTCCCGCGCATCCCCAAGCGTAGCTGTGTTATTTACATGTAGAATGGTATTAAGTAGAGCTCTCTAAGTCAACTGGTTGAGCTGTGATGATGATTTCATTGGAGATAACTTTATGGCCAAAACAGCCACTTTACACTACTTTTGGATACTTAACAACAACATACAGGCACACACGAACAAGCGACGCTCTCCTTTTTGTGGCCGGAGATGCGGGGCGACGGTCCAGCCGGCTGTTGTTTACATGCGTCGGACCGACGCCTCGCACACCAAGCTCACAGGCTTTGACCTCATGGGTGTTTAAGAGCCCTTCCGGGCAGCTCGTGTATGCTTTTTTATGGGCGTTCAAGAGCCCTTCCGTGGTGAGAGGGTTAATCTGAATGTTTTGAAGTAGGTAATAGGCTACAATGACAATGGTAAACTTTTAAAGTGAATTAATGAACATATGATATGTGTGTGCTCCATTATGTGTCATTTGAGTGGACTAATGCCTCAAAAAGGGGACTTTGGGACTTCTTGAAATTCGGACCATCGGGTGAATTCGGATTTGGCCTCAAATTGAAAAATTCGGACTATTGGGAGATAAGAATCATCGGTCGTCGGATTAAAGGACTTTTACTGTATTTAGTAGTGGCCCCGTAATCATTGGCGATATGCCTATTACATAAGGCACCCTCTTCAAACACTCATCCGCCGTAGTTTTTAATCTACCGCGCAGAGCATAACAAATTTGAGGAGCCTTCATCATGAGCGCACGCAACCTCACTCATGGTTCAGTCATTATGAAATTGGGTTCTCACTACGAAAAAACTTCGTAACAAATAAACAACAAAAAGAATATAAGAATAACTATTCATAAGCTTTCCATATACTCGTGGATGTACTTGTGTGGATCTTTGCCCAGACGCTGACTCAGGCGTCATTCTTCCTTCACTGACATATCAAGTAAACCAAAATCCTTAATACATCAACGAATGGGAAGGGGATGGTCGGGAGGAGTCGTCCATGATTACGGGGCCACTACTAAATATTAGGTTTTCTTTATCTCCTTGCAGGAGTCAAACCTATAATTTATTAGTGGCCCCTCCATCATTGACGATATGCCTGCTATCTAAGACGGAGGGGGACATTCGTAATCATATCATAACTCTTAGCAAAGGCAGATAATCAAACAACCACATGGTATTCTTACTTTGTAAAAAAGATATACTGTATATTTGGCGCATAAACTTTATACAGCACAACTTATACAAAAAGGGGTGCAAGCAGGAGCGTGCTTCAAACAAGCCTGCTTGATAAAAAATGGTGTTAACTCTGAGATTCTGAGAACAGATCTGCCAGTTAACAAGGCACCCCACTTAAATTAAGTGGTGAAAAATAAAACTTATAAGTTTACATGTGCACATATAAACCCCATAAAATTAGTGGATATATCTTGCAAAATATAACCAATTCTTAAATTAGATTGCTTCTCAGCCCCGAAATTACTTACAACAACACTGTTGTTTGTACTAAAATTGTACTAGCACAATTTCCTGTAATGAATAGTACAGAGAAATTTAAATATCACAACACCCATAAACAGTATCACAGCTCTCATATTCTGGCGGGGTCTAGGGTGTCCTATGTTACACTGACTGCACCCCCCCTCCCCCCCCCTTTTCTTGAAATTAAACAATAAGTGACTTATTGACTAATAAGTGACTAAGTGACGGCACCTAGACCCTTTGCCTTAAAGCTATACATGGCAAGGAAGGTTTGTCTAGAGCTACTGAGAGGTAACGAGTCAAAAACGTATGATTAGAGGCCCACAACTGTGTGGATGTAATATCTTCAACAGAAAAATTCAGTAGAATCTCGCATCCCACAATTTATTGGTACCGAAATATTACCGTGGGACCAGAATTCGTGGGATGCAGAGTATTAAAGTAATGGGGAAAATTACAAAAGTACTGGAAGCTATCGTCGGGCGACTATTGACCATCACTTTACATGCCAATAATCCAAAGTAAGTTGCTTTAACCCTCCAGCCTCGGCTACGCATTCTATAATACCGGTATATCCCCAAAACCTGGGGGATTTGGCCGAAAAAACGTCTTGCCTAGGCTACCGTATCTTTGTTATTTTGACTGCTTCCGCATTCCCGCACATCTCCAAGCGTAGATGTGTTTCGTACCTGTAGAATGGCATTGAGTAGAGCTCTCTAAGTCAACTGGTTCAGTTGTGATGATGATTTCCGTGGAGAGAACTTTGTGGCGATGTCGGCCACTTTTCACCACTTAACAATAACACAGCCACACACGAACAAGCGATGCCATACCGGCTGTTGTTTACATGCGTCGGACGGACGCCTTTCAAAACAAGTTTACAGGCTTTCAAGCTGCTATGAAAAGAAAGATAAGTAAAACACACACAAAAAACTTCGAAAAGTTGATGAGGTCCTTATTGTGATGGACGTGGTGATAGACGGGAGGCGGATGTTAGTTACCACCCTCCGTGGCCCCACTCTCGTTCTCAGTCACCCCACCGTCGCCGCCAAAGCCCGTGAAATCATCGTCCATGGCATCAAGTTCGGCGTCCTGTAGAGCTTCCATTAGCTTTGCATCCGTGGGAATCGTGTGGTTTTTCGTGGGATGAGAATTCAGGTAGCCATTGGATAGTACCGTGGGATGCGTAATCGTGGGATCGAAATGCGTGAGATGCGTGACTCTACTGTGGTGATTTAGAGGTGCCACTCTCAAATATTTGGTTAGAGCTTGCACTGGACATAAACTATGGTGCACCATTCCCCTTTTCAACGCCGGCACCATGAACTCTGAAAACACGTGTTCACTGTGCTCATTCTTGGCTATGAACCCTGGGGAAGGTGCAATGTGAATACACTCATTAAGCCTACCAAACCTGAGGCAATTAGGAGTGTTGCTCATCGCCGCCAGCTCAGATACTCTGTTCCCGGTAGCCAAGGCCATAAGGAATACTGCCCTTTTTAAAAGTAATGTAAAATCTGCAGTACTTTGTGTTACGATCCAGGTTCTCAAAGACACAGGGCTCTTCAACATTGGACTAGATAATGGCAAAATGCAACAACGGTAACACTAGATCCAACCCCTGCCTTAAACACTGGAAAACAAAACACCATTACCGCCCTGAGTCGTGCCTGGACAACGAGGTATCCTATGACTCGGTAACTGGTGCACACACACTAGGCTGACGCTTGATGAAACAGCCTATTCTCAAACAGTAAAAGATTACTCGATTAGGTTACACAAAGAAAAGATAGTTAACGTGATTAATTAACGTTACGGTAGATACTCAAATAACTGGCACTCCTGTATTAAAGAAAGTGCAATGCTAGTCCTGCAACATCAACTGGAAACTTCTGAAATAAGTCTGATGCTGGGAAGATGTTCGTAAAGAATCTTGAACAATTATAATGCAGAATACGGGTCACAATAAATGCTAGGACATATAGTAATAATAGGCAGGCGAATAATAAAGACTGCGCAAAGGTAGTAATGCTCGACAACTAAAGAAATGCTTCGTGACACAACGCAACAGCCTACTAGGGTTGTGCAACTCAACAACAACCTCGGCTCAAAAGTGCAGTGAATAATAATGTAGCATACATATAATAATGGAGCTTATCTCTAACCAGTGTCTGCTTAGTTAATAAAGTCTAGCTGGGGTATCAAGGCAGGGCAACAATGGGCGAGCATGCGGCTCGTAGCCTAACGTTGTCCGAAGGTGGTATAATGAAGATTACGTTATATGACGGGGATGCTCTCTTGATAAATCTAGGTCTCTAGTACCTAGTTCTATCCTGGCGATCCCTCAGAAGTCAACACAAAGAGGCAGCACTATGTTGTGAGGGATAGGCTATGGCCCTCTCACACCACAGTGCTGTGCTCGCAAAGTAAACCCACCCGAAGACAACCTAGGCTCCCACAGTACCTGTCGATGTCGTGCAGGGCTTAGCTAACACTGCACACATCGGAGACAACGACACAGTAACCTTACCCCTAGTCTAGCTTTAAATAACTAAGCAGAATCACTCAACACCCTGCCAGGGAGACATATACCGGTCTACAACCTTCCCGAGAGAGGACACACACGGAAAAGTCCGTCTCTCCAAACCTCATTAAAGCCTCATACATAGAAATATCTGAGAGCTTCGCGTACAATACGACTGGCCGACGGTGAACGTCTATGCTGAAACCAGAAGGGATGTTGAGTTTAATAAAGATTAGAGAATGAGAAAGGAGAAGTCGAGAGAGAGAAATAGTATGCAAAGTGGCGAGTATGGGGGACAGAATTGCAAAGGATGTAGACGATACGCGTGTCAGGCCAGCTCTGAGCTTGGTAAAAAACCATGAGGCCGCGACGGGAAGGGACTAGTTGACCACCCGGCCGCCAACGCCGTCAGCGCTCCAGCGAGCCGCGTCACAGCCCACCCCCCGCTGCCAGGTGTACCCCGTCACCTTCTCTCGCTCGCCTCTCACACAAGCAACATTTATATTATAGCGAATATAAAATACAAGGCGCGGTCACAGACCAAAACAAAGACCATTTCTAGACTGTCTGTGGCAACACGACACTAATAACATAAAGCAGATCATTCTAGGACAACTGTAGCCCATCCCCCCATCCTGGCGAGCGCTAGCGAGCTGCAATGCCCCACGCAACCATTCTGCTAGCGCCGGGAGGCGTCACATTTGGTACAGACGGAAATGAAGTAAAGACAATGCCTTGTCCAGAGATCAGGTAGGCATGAGCTGACGGGGAGGTGGGCGGAGTTTAAAACATGCCCTCATAAAACCTTTTTCCTCCGCAACTGGTATGGAGAGACCGGTAAGGTCCAAAAACGGTATCCTAATCGCTGTTAAGTTATTTTTTAACGTTACTACAGATAAGCATTTTTGCTCGAACAGATAATTTAAATAATTAAACACCAAAGCCACCGAGGGCACAGTTTGTTCTGTTCTAAGAATCCAAGAAGTTACTCAGTTACTCAGTTAGTTACTTGTTCGTCAAGGGGAATCCACGCAATGCGAGCTAAGCTCATTATTATCGCGCCTCCTTAACTGGGAATGTATTGCGTGAAATGCATGTTAAGTGTTTTATGTACTGTTGGAATGGCTGTGGATGTGTGTGTAGTCTGTATTTAGCCAATTGGCGACATCGGAAACGAAGGCTTAGGGTGGATCTGTATGGTACCATTCTCACTATAGACGGTACCGTCTCGCCCGAAGGCTTAGGTAGCCATCAGCTTAGGTGAACCATATGATACCCATCTCGCCTTGTACCATATTTGCCAACCCCAGATGGGACGTCACAACGTCGTCCACTTATTCCAGGTACCTATTTACAGCTAGGTGAACTGAGGCTAACACATGAAAGGAGACAAGCCCAATTTGTCTCCGCCCGGCCGGGGATTGAACCCCCGACCCCTCGTGTGTGAGACGAGAGCTCTACCTACTAGGCTACGGGCTACAGGCTTGCCAATGCGATTGATACTGTCGCTTAGTAGACTGGGTATATTGATTCATGAATTTATTGGTCACGTCTCTACCATATGGTTCTAGCCATTTGGCCTCCTGAATGTCCATAATGCAAAATTCAGCGAGGTCTTTAGGTTGCCAATTGTGTCTAAGTGGAAAAACCCACCGGGAGTGATACCGGGTCCGGGCACCACGTCTTCAATTGCTGGTACCACAACTGCGCCGGCCACAGGGGCGCGATTAGCGAGACTACGCCGCGATAATCCTGTAGTTTGTTTACTACGTGGCACATTAGAGACGCATCTGGCAGCGGAAACAGATAAATGGAACTCCACCTGTTCCAGTCTGTCACCAGTGCATCTGGCCCGCCCGCCGGCGTTATCGTCCGGCGGGTGAGGTACAGTGGGAGTTTGTGAGTCTCCTCAGACGCAAACAAATCCACTTGTGGATGGTAAGGCTCCGCAATCATTTGGTCGAAAATGGTTTGCTTGAGCGCCCATTCTACTGTTGTGCTCTGTCTCCGAGACAGAGCATCTGCCCAGACGTTTGCTACGCCTGGGAGATAAGATGCGTGAAGCTGAATGTCCAGCCTGTTGGCTAGAATAAAAATTTCTTGACACATTTAGCAACCCCCGAGATCTCGTCGACCCTTGTTTCTGAATACAGTGAACTGCATTCAGATTGTCCATTCTGAAGGCCACCGCCTTGCCCCGTAAAGTAGAGCCGTGAGCCTGAAGGAAATATAAGGGGACTAGTAATTCTTTGACATTGATGTGGGAGATTTCTAAATGGGACCAAAGCCCTTGACCCTGGTGCCCTTGGTTTGACTGAAAGCCCCAACCTATCGTTCCTGACGCATCCGTGTCTACCCATACCGTCGGTGGAGGAGAGGTCCATGACATGACTGAGTGTAATGTTTCCCTCTTCGCCCAGACCGCTAGCAAGTTGTGGATTAATTTTGGTATGGGCCATAATTTTTTCGCCGGCAATAGCGGAAAATATTTGTTGCCCTCCAATATTAAATGTTTGACTCTTAACCGGCCCAACTTTACTGTTAGTTGAATCCAGTTGAGAGAGCCGACCAGAGACTCCCAGATTCTCCGTGTCGTAGTCAGACTGTGAAGGAACAGAAACAATTTCCTGCGAAATCTGTTGCGATTGTCCACATTCTGACTCAGAGTGAGAGTAGCTGTGTCCCAGACCAGCCCTATCCACTGAACTACCCTTGAGGGAACAAGGTTTGACTTTACCAGGTTGACCTTGAACCCTAGAGTTTTGACATGATTTATGCATACGTGTTCCGTCTCTGCCACCACTAGCCAGTCGTCTAGATACCACAAAATCCTGATCCCTTGCCTTAACAAGGGCATCAGGGCTTGCCGGACTAATTTCGTGAATAAGCGAGGTGCTAGGTTTAAACCAAACGGCATCCTCTGAAAGACGTAAGTCTGATGCTTTATTCTTAACCCTCCAGCCCCGGCTATGTATTATATATATATTCCCCGAAACCCGGGTGTTTTGGCCGAAAAACGTCTAGGCTAGGCTACCATATATTTGTTAATCTAACTGCTTCCCGCATTCCCGCGCATCCCCAAGCGTAGCTGTGTTATTTACCAGTAGAATGGCATTAAGTAGAGCTCTCTAAGTCAACTGGTTGAGTTGTGATGATGATTTCATTGGAGATAACTTATGGTCAAAACAGCCACTTTACACTACTTTTCGATACTTAACAACAACATACAGGCACACACGAACAAGCGACGCTCTCCTTCTTGTGGCCGGAGATGCGGGGCGACGGTCCAGCCGCCTGTTGTTTACATGCGCCGGACCGACGCCTCGCACACGAAGCTCACAGGCTTTGACCTCATGGGTGTTTAAGAGCCCTTCCGGGCAGCTCGTGTATGGTTTTTTATGGGCGTTCAAGTGCCCTTCCGGGAACAGAGGGTTAAGGCCAGAAACCTTTGAAATCTTTTGTTGACCGAGACGTGCCAATACGCGTCCGTCAGGTCTAAAGAACACATCCATCCTCCCGGCGGAAGTGTTAGCCTGATCTGGTTTACTGTTAGCATCCTGAATGACATGTTGTGAATATGTAGGTTCAGAGAAGACAGGTCTACGACTGGACTCATCTGAACACTGTCCCTTTTGGGCACTAGAAATAGTTTCGATGTGAAAACTGGGTAATTTTGAGGAACCGGGATGATGACATTCTTGGCGATCATTTCCTGGACTAGTGACTCCACCTCTAATGAAACTAAATTTGCCTTTGTCGGCTGACGTAAACGAGGTCGCCGGAGCCACTGCCAGGTGATGCCCTTGCGTGCCACCATCCTCGCCCAAGTATTTACTGGCCATGCGCGGTGGCACGTCCGGAACGACCCAGTTAGCAGACAAGGGTTCGCCGGCTGTACTACTCTCCGATCCACCCGCCGTGAGACCGGCCCTGGGAGTGAGAGAGACTTTAGTTTTTTGATGGTGGTGGTGGTGGATGCTTAGCCGACTGGCCGGCGTTGGCAGAAGACGTGCCCTGGCCCGGTCTGCTATAGTTCCGTCCTTTATGACCTGCAAACTTACCTTGCTTATACCTGTACTGACCTTGGGGGGAAGTGGCCTTAGGTATCTGAAAGGGCTTTGACCCACCCGGCTGAGCTTTTGCGACTGGCTTGGGTTTGGGAAAGTTAAAAGCAGGTTTCTTAGAAGGGGTGGGACTGTGCTTAAAGGCCTGAGCCATATTGAAAACAGTTCTCCACACATCAGGGGACATTAAAGAGGGAGTTAGCACCGATGACATGACCACTTGGTTCGCAATTATGTCAGGAAGTTTCCTCACCAGGGACATCCTAAGATCCTGTCTCGCCCGCACCGCCTCGAGCAAGGCTGTGCGTATATCCCCCAACGACTGAATCGAAGTCTGAAGGCGTAATCGCCGAGATAGTTCAACCGATCTCCTGGCTTCCGCGTCCGCGATTGCCTGAGTGGATCGTAACATAGATTTCGCCACCTGGTGCGTAACGATGTACTGGGAAAAAAGTCTATACGCCTTCCCCCTTACCCTAAACTCCCGGTCTAGGTGAGCTGGTGAAGGCGTAGTGAAAGGATCTTTAAGTTCGCATAGATTGATTTTGGGGGCAGCTAAAAAGGCAAACAAAGCAGATGGAACTCCGCCGGCTGAAGAGACTGGCATAGAGAACCAAGAATGGCTGTCCTGAGGGATCTGGTGCGAAGATTTCGAGGTGAAGGTGGTCGCAAAGTTCTGAGCCTCTACCTCCCATTCCACCCAAGGTCCTGGACCCAACTGCCCCACCTTTAACACTGGATTAGCGGCTGTGTCTGTGACCGTTTGTAAATCTAATTCTGGAGTGAGAGCTGACAGTGCTTTTATATCATTAAAACCGTCATGCTTGGTCCAGTCAGAAAACAGTTTTGAAGCTGAGGCAGGGGGCAGTGCAGGCGTAGCTGTATACACAAAAAAGTCATGGTGATAATGGTTCGGAATGGCCTTAATATTACCATCAAGTACATTACCTGCAATATCCAAGGCTCGTAACTTTCTAGATTTATTTCCTTGGATTACCCACTCACGTGGCACTGGAAGTTCTCCTGACAAAGTGGGCTGCGCCGTCTCTGGCTTAGTTGGGATCATTTGAACCCATGAGTCATCTGGACCGTATAAAAGGGGCATAGCTACCTTTTTTAACGGTGCTCTATCCAGCGGGGGAGGATTCACATCCGTTACCACCCTTACATTAGAAGTAGTCAGTGCCGCCGAAGCAGGCCTAGCGACTATATTAGGTGATATAGAGGGAGGGTGCGGAATCTTGGTCAAAGCAATAGAAGCGATCAGAGGCCGAACACTTGCACTTGTCATGGGAGCTCCCAGGTCCACTGTAGGAGTCTCCGGCTGTTGGCCAATTTTTTTTGTTAGAGCCGTAACTAACAACCCATCTATTTCCTCCGCCGTGACAAATTTGGCGGATGAAGAACTCAGAGGTGAATCATTCCTCTCTTGCGGGTCGTCTAGAACCGAACCCGACTCTTGCACTTCCATGTCAGAGATTATAGACACCTCATCCTTGTCATCTGGCCCATCATGAGAGGGTTCCACCGAAGCCGGAACCTCGTCTTGGTGCCAAGTTAAATCAGGAATGGATGATGGGATCGCAGCGTCCCGGTGGACGTCCGTCCGTACCTGTGGCTCCTGAACCAAACGTGGGCCTTCATGCCCTGGTTGGCAATAACGCCATACACCCAGGCCTTGGCCCGAACTCCCTTGGGAGTCAGATACACCATCAACCACTGAGCCCCAACTAGATTCTTCTAAAGGGCGATCACTGCCTACCGAACTCTCTAACTCTAAGTATGTAATATCCATTGGTAACCTGTCCGCCGGCAACACCCCCACCACAGTCTCTGACTCCACTCCCGCCCCATCAGATTGGATACTAGATAAGTCGGGAGTAGAGGCAAAAAGTGAGGCATGAGGCTCCGGCGAACGCCGGGAGGCCTTTCGTTCCTTAGAATCTTTCCTGGAAGATTTATGGCTGCGGTGTGACTTAGATTTTTCACTGCTCTTAGACTTTTCCGATCTTTCACTAGAGCTGTCCTTGGACTTTTCCTCTTTACTCCTCTTTCTTGCTGGTGAAGAGGAATGACTAGGCGGCTGTTGTCGGAGAGGAGACCTGGACCTGGACCGCGCCCGTGACGTGGAGGCTGTCACCGGGGGCGTGGGTTCACGAGGTCTCTTAGAAGTTGTAGGGACCAGAGAAAGTGCTGTACCCTGCCCGGTCTCTGCCGACTTTCGTACAGTTACTCTAGCGGGACGTTTAATAGGGGGGGTGCTCAATTAGTAATTTATCCCAAAGAATTACATTGTCACATTGCAGCACTTTATGAGCCACTGTGGTTGCATAACATGACAACTGCTGCCTGACCTCCCTCAAAGCGACCGCCGCGGATCTACTATTGTCCCGCAACACTGTGGCACTCAATTGAGTACAGAAGGTACAGTTCCCCGTTACCCACAAACCCCTTGAGCGATCTAAACATTTAACACATCTAATGCAAAGAGTGTGTGCAAAGATAGGGATACCTGAACAGAAGGGAGCAATACACAAGGCAAAAACAGGGTCTATGGTAGCCATGACAGAGACTGGTGGAAAAACACGAACCCACCCCCGGTTTTACTCCAGGTTCTCGAAAGTCTCGCCGGAATTCAGCCCTGTAAAAAAAGAAAATTTCCAGGAATTAATGCTCATAAGGCTACACCAACATGTTCGAACACAAGTGTTAGACAACCCGCCGGGTAACGAGACGTAATACACAACTATCCCGGCTCGCTACGCGGAGGGTTCATGAATAAAGATTTCAGAATATCTTAACTTGTCCAAAAGATTTATGTATATCTTCTGACATAATATAAAGACCAGCATGGCTTTTTATAACTGATGCAGTCTTCCCAGTGGTGTTTGTTAAGTTCTTACTGGAAAAAACCACCCTCAAAGACGCCGGCCCCCGTATTATCTCGCAGATAAAAAACTGGAAAGCCTGTCTTAATGCTAGATCTGGCTTCTCCCGAAGCGTTCTAGATCGCCGTATGTTGAATGGCGGCGATACGTATCGTATCCCTCGATTGTCTGGTTAACTCCACTGAATTACGCAAATCCGTTAATCCTACCCTCCCAAGGTGCAACCGCCGAGTGTGAATTTTAACGTTAACCCCAAAATTCCTATCCCCACTTCTTTGCAAAAGATCGCCGGGGAGGAAAGACCAATCATCAAACAGCCTAGTTTTACTGGCTTTGCAAAAACCGGGAAAAACTCAACTCAACAAGTGTCCGTATGAACACTTAGTTAAATGGGTAAAGCCATCCCGCCGGGAAACACAGTAAGAAATTGTGAAGGAGCAGAAGGAAGAGAGAGAAAAGGAAAAGAAAGAGTTTGAAAAAATGTAGTGCAAGTTTTAAAGAAGAAAGAGAAGGTAGTGAGAGAGACAATAGATAGAGGTAAGTGTGTAGTAATCTTTGGAGATGTGGAAGAGCACCTGGCAGATATGAAGGTAAGAAAGGAAAGGGATGTTGTGAAAGTCAAGGGGATACTGGATTACTTAGACGAGGGTTATGGATGGGTAAAAGAACTGGAGGAGGTGAGTAGGTTAGGAATATATAAGAAGGGCGAGATGAGACCACTAAGAGTGGAACTAAAGTTTAGATCAACAGCAGAAGCAGTAGCCAATGTGAGCTGGAAATTAAATTCGACAGAGCTGAATCATATAAGGGTAAAAAAGGACCTAAGTGTAGAAGAACGAGAACAGTTAAGGGAACTCCAAGCTAAGGCTGATGAAGAGAATGGAAAGTTGTCTGAAGAGCAAAAGAAGAATTTTTTTTTGGAGAATAAGGGAAGGGCAAGTAAGGAAGTGGTACATCAGGAGCCACCAAGAACCGAAAGTAAGAGGAGTGATAGGGAAAGAGACAGAGAGACAAGTACGAAGTCAAAGCAAGGAGACGGAGCGAGAGATAATGCAGGGAGCAGGGGACCGGAGAGAGAGCCAGGATGTGGTGGAGAGGGTGGAACAGAGGGAGAGAGAGGGGGGAGGAGAATAGAATTAGTGGGGGAGGTGGAACTGGGTCAGGGAAGGGATGGAGGGAGAGGAGGTGAACCTGGTAGGAGGCAGAGAGGGAAGAGAAACAAGGAGGTGGATTCAAATATACTGTGCTACTACACTAATATAGATGGAATAAACAGTAAAAAGGTAGAGTTAGATAATATATTAAGAAAAGATCAACCACAGATAGTCTGTTTGACAGAGACAAAGCTGAACCAGGACTTTGACAGCAACATAGTGTTTAGTGAAGGATATAATATATGGAGAAATGATAGAAAGGGTAAAAGGGGAGGTGGAGTGGCAGTAATAGTTAAGAACCCTATGACAGCAAAGCACGTGGAGTTAAATAATGACAAGGCAGAAATAATGGCAGTTGAACTCAATGATATAGAAGGAAAAAAGCTAGACATAGCAGTAGCTTACATGCCACCAAAAACCAGAGCATGGAGGGAGTTGGAGTTTGAGGAGATGGTAGAGGATATGATTCAGTTGTTGAGAAGATTGCTTTTAAGGAAGAATCGATTGATCTTGGTAGGAGATTTCAACTGTAGTGAGGTTGATTGGGAATCGGGAGATGCAGGGCCAAATCAGAGATCTTGGGGAAGTCGGCTAGTGGAGTTGGTTACGGAAAATGTACTTGCACAACATGTGAAGGAAAATACAAGAATGAGGGGTAATAACGAACCTTCTAAACTCGATCTGATTTTTACAAAAGATCCTCACGAAATTAGTGATATAAACTATCTATGTCCTGTAGGTAAAAGTGATCACCTATTACTAAAATGGAAGTTGACCTCGAGTAATGCCAATAGATTAGACAATAGGTACATAAATGACAGATTAAATTATAGTAAAGCTGATTATGTATCCTTGAAAAGATATTTAGAGGGAGTAGATTGGGATCTTATTTTGAAGGAACGGGACGTACAAGGTAAATATAGTAGATTCCTCGAAATTTATAGAGTAGGAACCAATATGTTTGTCCCAAGATATAAAACTGGAAATTTTACTAAGCAGAAAGATTGGTTTAATTTGAAATGCAAAAGAGCTTTGGGTAGGCGTGATGCAGCTTGGGCTAGATTAAGAAGAAGGAACACTGAGAGTAATCGGAATAAATATAAACAGGAGAGGAATAGATATGTTAACATAATTAGGCAAGTTAAAATGAACTATGAGAAGAACATAGTAAATAAATGTGAAAGTGACCCTAGATTATTTTATAAATATATAAACAGTAAGTTGAAGGTAAAGAAACACATTACTAAATTAAGAGTTGATGCTAGGACGTATGAAAATGTATCGGACATGTGTGAGGTAATGAATAACAAATTGGGGTCAGTTTTTACTAGAGAGGAAGGTTTTGACGAACCACAGGCGGGAGTACTGGAGAGTGGTCTTAGTAAGATTGAAATAACTAGAGATGAGCTGTTATCTGCGATGAGAGGACTTGAAGTAAGGAAAGCTATGGGACCGGATGAAGTGTCTGCCTGGGTTTTAAAGGAGTGTGCAGAGCAATTAGTGGAGCCAGTGAGGGACATAATTCAAGCTTCCTTAGATAAAGGACAGGTTCCTGTTGAATGGAAAAGAGCTAATATCATTCCGATATACAAGAATGGAAACCCTGAGGACCCTCTAAACTATAGACCAGTTTCACTTACTAGTATTGTATGCAAGATTTGTGAAAAGCTAATTAGGAAGAGATGGATGAAAATGTTGGAGAGAAAGAAGATAATAACCCCAAAGCAATTTGGATTCAGAGAAGGGACATCTTGTGTTACCAGTTTGCTATGTTATTACAGTAGGGTGATAGATGTACTCCAAGAAAGAGGCGGATGGGTGGACTGCGTCTACTTAGACCTTTCCAAAGTATTCGATAAGGTACCACATAAGAGATTGTTATCTAAGCTTGAGACGCTAGGATGTGTCAGAGGGAGTTTGCTGAAATGGATGGAGAGCTATTTAACAGATAGGGAAATGAGGACCAACATTAGAGGAACTTACTCATCGTGGCGGAAAGTTGAGAGTGGTGTGCCGCAGGGATCTGTGTTGGCACCTCTCATGTTCCTTATGTACGTGAATGACCTGCCGATAGGCATAAACTCTTACATGTCAATGTTTGCAGATGACGTAAAAATTATGAGACAAATAACAAATAAAAGTAGTTGTGAGGAGCTGCAAGGGGATTTAGATAAAATATACGAATGGAGCACCAAGTGGAAAATGAAATTTAATATAAGTAAATGTCATGTGTTAAATATGGGAAGAAGTGTGAATAGACCAAATTGGGAGTACAGGATGGGAGATAATATAATTAGCAAGGCCGAAAAAGAAAAAGATTTAGGGTTGATTATACAAGATAATTTGTCGCCAGAGAAACATATTAACAAGCTCTTTAGCGGAATGTATGCAATGGCCGGGAATATGAAAGTTGCTCTGAACTACTTGGATGAGACCATGGTAGCGAAAGTTATGAAGAGTATGATTAGACCAAGATTGGAGTATGCAGCAGTGGTGTGGTCCCCGCATCTAAAGAAGCATATTCACAAGTTAGAAAGAATCCAGAGAGCAGTCACTAGATTGGTTCCAAGTCTCAGAGAACTGCCATATGAAGGGAGGCTAGACAAATTAAATCTACCGAGTCTAAAAGAGAGGAGAGAGAGGGGAGACATGATAATGATGTACAAATGTACCCGGGGGCTGGAGAGGCTGGATAGGGAGGATATATTAATTATGGATACAGGAATAACTAGAGGCCACAGCTACAAAGTAAAAAGACCTACCTGCAAGAACGATATCAGGAAGTTTAGCTTCCCCTATAGATGTATTGACAAATGGAATGGGCTGGAGGAGGAGGTGGTAGGGGCAAGGAACATCCATATTTTCAAGAAAAAATTGGATAAAAAGTAGACTGAGAGACGGGACAACACGAGCTTAGCTCAACTCCTGTAAACTACAATTAGGTAAATACAGTACGCCTGAACACAGAGACGCAGTCCTGGAGAGCCTCAGGCCACTACTCGCCGGGGAACACAAGCCTTTTTAACCACGCGTGATTAAAACTCGGCCACCAGCCGGGTTTTCATGGTGTAACCGAGAAAACCCGCCGGAAAAGGCAACCCACACCGTTCAGATTCAATCTGAACGTACCAAATAGACTGTGGAATTAGCCAAAGCACAACTAACCCAGGACACACAAATAGTCCGTGGAATTAGCCAATACACAACTAATCCAGGACACATATATAGTCCGTGGAATTAGCCAATACACAACTAAACCAGGACACACATGACACAGTACAGTCGACCCTCGCAAATCCGGACTTCACCAATCCGGACTTTCAACAATCCGGACACAATCCGGAGTCCGGTCCGATCGTCCGGTAGTGCGTACCGTAACGCATACTTGTCCGAATACTTAAAATTTTGTCCGGTAGGTGGCTCTCGCGACGGGTGACGCCACCCGTTCCCGCCTAGTCATTCAAGCTTGTTTACAACCCGCCGTGCGACTACCTGGTTATTAAGGTGTTTGTGAAGTTATTATCGACTTTCATTGCCAGCCACCATGCCCCCCAAGCCTCAAAAGACTGTCAAGCGGGTAAAGGTTACTCTGAGTGTAGAACAAAAGCTAGAACTGATAAGGAAGCTTGAGAATGGTCGTACAGTGCTCCAGGTTTGTGAGGAGTATGGGAGCAAGAAGCAAACCGTCTCCGATATACGTAAGACCAAGGACAAGTTAAAGAACTATGCTGCTAAATTTTGTGTCGAAGGCAATAAATCTAAAACTGGCAAAGCAAGACCAAGGAAAAATATGACCACAGCTGATCATTCCCAGCTAGATGCAGCTGTACTGAAGTGGTTTCTTCAGGAGAGGTCTAGTGGCGTGAATGTACGGGGTGTGGAAATTATGACCGCCGCAGTGAAGCTGGCTGAAAATTTAGGCCTAGCTAACTTTAAGGGTAGTGATGGTTGGTTATGGCGGTTTAGGAATCGACATGGATTGTTTAATGTTAAAACTCATGGGGAAAGTGGGAGTGCAGACAGTTCTGGGATAGAAGCTTTCCGTGCTCGTTTCCATAAGCTTGTGGAGGAAGAGAACCTAACCCTCTCTCAAGTATATAACGCCGATGAGACTGGATTTTACTGGCGTTCTATGCCCAAAAATACCCAGGTAACGAAGCATGAGGGGAAAACAAAAGGAAAGAAACTATCCAAGGAACGATTATCAGCCCTGTGTGGGGGAAATGGCAGTGGCACGCACCGTCTCAAGCTGGCGATTGTGGGAAAAAGCAAGAGGCACATGCAATGAGGAACCCAGACATCGAAACAGAACTGCCAGCCAAGTATTACCACAGCAAGAAAGCCTGGTTCAACTGCGCTATTTTTAATGCATGGTTTTTCGAATACTTCGTGCCAGCTGTCATCAGATATCAAGTGGAAGTTTTGGGCATCCCCAGAGACGAAGTGAAGGCAGTTCTATTGTTGGATAATGCCCCAGCCCACCCCAGTGCTGATATATTGGTCTCACCTGACGGGCGAATTAAAGTTGTGTACCTCCCGCCTAACACCACAGCACTTATCCAGCCCATGGACCTGGGCATTATTAGCGCCCTCAAGAGGAAATATACCAGGAAGTACCTCAATGAAGTCCTGGTGGTGCTGGAGGACGAGTCCGACTCGGTACAGGACACTCGTGGGGCACGCACACTGGCTAACATCAAAGCCTATAACATCCGCTCTGCTATTTGCAATCTTTGCTCTGCTTGGGATAGCCTACAAATTTCCACCTTAGCCAACTGTTGGAAACCATTCCTTCATGCCGAAGATGATCCCAACGACTTCGAGGGGTTTGGTAATGATGCGGCTGCTGATTTCCACAACCTATTGAGGAATGCTGGGGAAAAGGATGTCACTGTGGAAGATGTTCAAGATTGGCTGGACGAGGCAGAGATAGTACCAGGACATGAAATTTACACTCATGAATAGATCGCAGAACAGATCCAGAGCCAAGAAGCAGAAGAAGAGAGCAGTAACGAGGAAGAGGAACCAGTAAACCGACACAAACTATCGTCACTGAGGGCCAGTGTGGACGACCTGATTGCCTTCACTGAATACACTCCTGAGGTAGCGTCACACTACACTCAGCTACATTTACTCAGGGAGGCAATCATACTGAAGCAGCACCAAGTGGGTAGGCAGACGAAAATCCACTCTTTCTTTCGCCGGCCAGCCACAGCCACCCTAGCCACCACCCAGGAGCCTCAGCCGGGTCCCAGTAGTGCCCCCGACCATCGCCGGCCAGCCACCACCCAGGAGCCTCAGCCGGGTCCCAGTAGTGGATGTGGATGTGAGGTGGATGATCCGATGGTCGTGGATTCGACCTCGGATTCTGATTAACCCCCTTCAATCAACCCCTGTACATAGTGTAAATAGAAGATTTAGGATAAGGTGAGTACTGTACAGTACTGTATATTACGTAACTTTTATTTACTGCTAGGCTAATAATAATAGCTAGGCTAATTAATAGCTAGGCTATTAATAATGTGTGTGCATATGTGTATGCGTGTGTGGCCCCCCCCCCCCCCCCCCCGTACACTATTTTCTGAATCCGGACTTTTCCTGAATTCGGACAAGGCCCAGTCTGTTTTAGTTCGAATTTGCGAGGGTCGAGTGTAGTACATATTTATTACATAAAACAATAACACTTGTACATGTGGCAAAGCTACGAGAGGCTGGCTAGGCCTAAGCAGACGGAAATACACAGTAAACATGTCGTAATATAAACAAAAAGCACTGAATTATATCACAACAGGAACCACCGTCAACACACCACTGTAGCAAAAACTTCCCGGCAAAGGGAAGAACTGACTCGGGACCCAGAAAAAAATTCACTAAGTGAAGAAAAATACGCTGGGAACGTCAGAGAATAAAAGCTACCTCATCAGAAAGATAAAAGGCAGCAAAAATAACGCGTAATGAAAGCCGCCTGCATCACAAAGCTAGCTAACCGTCAAAAAGTTCACATGTCCACAACAGGACCACGAGGGTACACCCGAAATAGATGCCCCAAACACACGACCCAAAATACACTGCACTGCGGGCAACCCGCCCAGGACACTCCTGCTACGCATATCCTAACCTTACTCGATACATCCCGGAGTAAACAAATGAGAAAAAACTCACTAGGGACGCAACAAATGCGGAACTAGCGGAGCGTGGGGAGGCACGTCGGGTCGGTTGAGCGCAGAACAGAGAAGGAAGAATGACGCCTGAGTCAGCGTCTGGGCAAAGATCCACACAAGTACATCCACGAGTATATGGAAAGCTTATGAATAGTTATTCTTATTTTCTTTTTGTTGTTTATTTGTTACGAAGTTTTTTCGTAGTGAGAACCCAATTTCATAATGACTGAACCATGAGTGAGGTTGCGTGCGCTCATGATGAAGGCTCCTCAAATTTGTTATGCTCTGCGCGGTAGATTCAAAACTACAGCGGATGAGTGTTTGAAGAGGGTGCCATATGTAATAGGCATATCGTCAATGATGGAGGGGCCACTAATAAATAGAAATGTTCGACATTTACGTAAACAGTCCATTACTCTCACCATGGGAAATTCTAATATTCAGAACCTTCCACATACCAGGTTCCTTGGTTTAATCTTTGATACTCACCTCAATTGGAAGAGTCACATTGCCTGCTTAAAGGCACGTTGCCTCCAGAGAATGAATGTTCTGAAAACAGTCGCACGAGTCCATTGGGGCGCAGATCGCGCTACGCTTTTACTGTTCTACAGAGCTACCATCCTCTCAGCCCTAGATTATGGTAGCCCTGTCTATGGCACGGCCTCTGCTTCCACATTAGGAACCCTCGACGGCGTACACCATTTGGGCATCCGCATTAGCTCGGGGCATTCCGTTCCTCTCGTGTCTACAATATCCTATGTGAGGCTGGGACCTTACCTCTAGCCTACCACCGTCGATTAGTCCTCATGCGTACGGCTGTTCGCCTCCGTCATGACCCAACTCTACTAGAACTATTCCATTCCACAGATAACTATCGTTCAACCATTCCAGTGCCATTCCCTATATTGTCTCGCCAATTGCTCTCCACTTACAGTATCACCGTTCCTCCCATAACTCCCCCTCCTAGTCACATCACTCCGTGGACCCTAAAACACCCTACAGTTTGCTTTCACTTAGCGGATCAACTTGATTCCCAAGCCCCATCTCAATGTCGACATCTCGCTTTACAACATCTTGATGATCACATCCCGGCTGTTTTTATTTACACCGATGGCTCGAAAAATGCGGATGCCGTGGGATGCGCTGTAGGCTCAGACCATGGCTTGTATCAAAGTACTGTACATTACACCATCACTGCACAGTTTTCACTGCTGAATTATGGGCTATGCAAGGTGCTTTAAGCACCATCTCTTCATTGTCGAGGAACTCTCCACGGGTCGTTATCAGTAGTGACTCAAAGAGTGCACTGCAAGCCTTATGTGTATTTGCCCCCAAGGACCCATTGGTCAAGACTATCATCCACACAATACACAAATTACAGTGCGCTAATCGTTCCATCACACTGTGCTGGATCCCCGCGCATGTAGGAATTCCCGGGAATGAGCGTGCAGACTTCCTCGCTAAGCAAGCGTGTCATGGTACACCCTCTACTACTTTGCTGCATTCGGAGGATATGCTCCCTGTCCTCCGTCGCCATGTTTATGACGCTTGGCGAGTTGAGTGGAGAGCGCAACCATTAACTGACCACCTTCGCTCCATTCATACGCAGACGACTCAACCTTACACTACTCCATTAGTTTTTCAGAACGCCCCAGCCAGCAATCCCTCAACGACAAACGTAATGAAGCCATAGAACTCTTAAATTCTGATCTAAATACTATTTCCAATTGGGGCAGAGAAAACCTTGTTAACTTTAATGCTTCCAAAACCCAATTTCTCCATCTATCTACCCGTCAGGATCTCCCAGCGGACTATCCCTTATTCTTCAACAATACAAAAATCAACCCTTCATCTTCTCTCAATATTCTTGGTGTCTCTTTTTCTTCTGCTCTCATTTGGAAGGACCATATTACCAGTCTTGCTAAGGCAGCCTCCCAGAAGCTGGGTGTGCTCAACCGCCTTAGGGGGTTCTTTTCCCCTGCACAGCTTCTTGCTCTGTACAGGGGCATAGTGCGCCCTTGTATTGAGTATTGTTCACATGTGTGGGGAGGTTCCTCTCACACCGCTCTCCTAGACAAAGTTGAAAGGAAGGCCTTTCGTATCATTAACTCCCGTCCACTCACCAACTCTCTGCAATCTCTCTCTCTCCGCCGCAATGTTGCATCTCTCTCGCTATTCTATCGCTACTATAATAATCAGTGTTCCTCAGAGCTATCCCAGTGCATACCACCTCCTTTACGTAGGACACGTGGTACCCGTCTTGCAACTCAATCCCACCCCTACTCTGTGCAACTCTCCAACTCAAGAGTGAAACGTTACTCTCAAACTTTCTTCTACTCAACATCTGAGCTCTGGAACTCTCTCCCAGAATCAGTCTTTCCCTCTTCCTATGACTTAAATTGCTTCAAACTCCGTGTGTCCAGGCATTTTGGCTCGAACGTCCCTTGATTTTGGCCCTGTCACTCTTTCAACTATGGGGGAGGCACTCGCTATAGGCAGTTATGCCTTTTGCCTCCCTCAATCACATAAAAAAAAAAAAAAAAGGATGACATACACTTGTGGCCCTCTTCAATTAATGGTTCACGCGCAGACCAAACCCTATTAACTAGATTACGTTTAGGTCACACACGCCTCACACATGGTTACCTGATGTCCACCCTTCGTGGTCAACCACCTGAATGCCAACATTGCCATACATCATTGACTGTTTTTAACTTTCTTTGTATTTGTCCCATCTATGCATCTGAAAGACGGAGATTCTTGCTGAACACCTCATTACATGGCATCCTCTCTGACTCAGACTCTTTCAATTTCACCCCTATTCGTCACTTCCTGAGAGCTATAAATTTATACAATGACATATAACTACTGACATATAACTACTGACTTTAAACTCTGTACCACCTCCTCCACCACTAGCCTTGAGAGGGCCTAGGCCCAGTGGGCTAGTATAAAATAAAAGCATCATCAGCAACTCAACAGGACTCTTCAGTCCTCCCTCTGTCTTCCTCCCTCCCTCGGCCATGCTAGCGCAATAGGGTTTCGAGGTTCGACCAAGTGTTAGTTCCCACGGGGGGCAGCGCCACCTGATGTCTTCGGTCCGACTGGCCGGAGCCGGTCCATACAAAAGCACGCCGGAAAGGAAGTCACACGGCTTTATCTCGCATGGCGTTGCATAACAGACCGATAACCACCCTCTGCATAAGGGATGGGATACTAACTCATTACGCAGGAAAGGGAGACCGCGGCCGCCAACCAGGGTCGGTTATGCGAATACCGTTCACCCCCCGGCAGACCCGCACCTGGAGTGTCCATCTCACATTTCAATGAAAGAGTGATAGCCAGATCCATCCGTCCGCCTTCTTGCGACCTTTAAAATAATGTTGTTGTTGTTGTTGTTGCTGTTCCCCAAGCTGCCTGGCCGAACAGCCCCAAGGCCCCGAGCAAGGCCAAGGCCATAACCGAGCGCCCCCCACAGAACCCTCCCTGCCGACCACAATAAAGCCTGGGTGACCGAAGCCACTCCATGGCGGGGAGCTGGGGAGGGTGAGGAAACGCCCGGGAAAGCAAAGCCCCACCCAGGGCCCTGTGCCCCTCAGCAATTATGAAGAGAAAGTTGAGGGGCAAAGAAAAAATGTGATGCTTTGGCTTCCAATCTTGGTAGATTGGGAGGTCAATCCACGGAAGAGACGCCGTCACTTGAGATCTAGAAAATATATAAGTAAAAGGAACAGTCAGAGTAAGCTATGGGTATGGCAGAGATCGCTCAGTTCTCACTCTGATAGACCAGCCCATCACCAGTTATTAAAATAATGTAATACTAGTATTTACCTAATTGTATTTACCTAATTGTAGTTTACAGGAGTTGAGCTAAGCTCGTGTTGTCCCGTCTCTCAGTCTACTTTTTATCCAATTTTTTCTTGAAAATATGGATGTTCCTTGCCCCTACCACCTCCTCCTCCAGCCCATTCCATTTGTCAATACATCTACAGTGGAATCTCCAATCTCGATCATAATTGGTTCCCACAAATACTGATCGAGATTCGAAATATCGAGATGCGAAGTTAACTTCTTATGGGAAAAAATACAATCGGTTCCAGCCACTTTCCGACTAACCTACATCAAATCTGTCAATTTTCACATTTGCCCCCCACAATCACATGCAATATATATAATATGTTAAAATAGATAAAATTAATAATGAAAGAGTTTTATTTTTACCTTATATTTATTGATAAAGAGGTTTGTGTGGTTGATTGTTGGTTCCGAGGCGAACGCAGTTAGGTTACTGCGTCTCCGCACCCGGCGCACAGTCACCGTCAACAATTCTTGCAATTGCTTCCCTCACCCTGTCACCACTAGTACCGGCATTTTATGAATGCGATAAAAAAAGGTCCAGGTAGACGACTTCACAATACAAGTTTTCAAGCGAATGGCGGATGTGTGACTGGTACACCAAGTGGCCGCTAGATCTACCGACTTCAATAAATTTTCCATGGTATAAAGTTTAATCAAGTTTTCTTTTGTCTTTACTATTATTATATATTAGATTTTCCTCATACAAATAATAATGTATATTAAAACATGGTAAAGTAATTTATATTACTACGTAAATGAAAGCGGCAGAGACAGGTTAGACTACCGCTTGAGACGATCGATACTAGCGGTACATTAGTATACAGGTGAACAAAACACAATGACTGTGAGGTTCACACATCGATTTGGTCAAGATTAATCTGTTTATATTAGTATATAAGCATCTAGCATCGATATTTAGCTATTAGCTATCGAGATTAACGTTTTTTCATCGAGATTTGTGATTGGGGAGAGCTTGAAGGTGGCATCGAGATGCGAAATATCGAGATGAGATTGATCGAGATATGTGAGCCTACTGTATAGGGGAAGCTAAACTTCCTGATATCGTTCTTGCAGGTAGGTCTTTTTACTTTGTAGCTGTGGCCTCTAGTTATTCCTGTATCCATAATTAATATATCCTCCCTATCCAGCCTCTCCAGCCCCCGGGTACATTTGTACATCATTATCATGTCTCCCCTCTCTCTCCTCTCTTTTAGACTCGGTAGATTTAATTTGTCTAGCCTCCCTTCATATGGCAGTTCTCTGAGACTTGGAACCAATCTAGTGACTGCTCTCTGGATTCTTTCTAACTTGTGAATATGCTTCTTTAGATGCGGGGACCACACCACTGCTGCATACTCCAATCTTGGTCTAATCATACTCTTCATAATTTTCGCTACCATGGTCTCATCCAAGTAGTTCAGAGCAACTTTCATATTCCCGGCCATTGCATACATTCCGCTAAAGAGCTTGTTAATATGTTTCTCTGGCGACAAATTATCTTGTATAATCAACCCTAAATCTTTTTCTTTTTCGGCCTTGCTAATTATATTATCTCCCATCCTGTACTCCCAATTTGGTCTATTCACACTTCTTCCCATATTTAACACATGACATTTACTTATATTAAATTTCATTTTCCACTTGGTGCTCCATTCGTATATTTTATCTAAATCCCCTTGCAGCTCCTCACAACTACTTTTATTTGTTATTTGTCTCATAATTTTTACGTCATCTGCAAACATTGACATGTAAGAGTTTATGCCTATCGGCAGGTCATTCACGTACATAAGGAACATGAGAGGTGCCAACACAGATCCCTGCGGCACACCACTCTCAACTTTCCGCCACGATGAGTAAGTTCCTCTAATTTTGGTCCTCATTTCCCTATCTGTTAAATAGCTCTCCATCCATTTCAGCAAACTCCCCCTGACACATCCTAGCGTCTCAAGCTTAGATAACAATCTCTTATGTGGTACCTTATCGAATGCTTTGGAAAGGTCTAAGTAGACGCAGTCCACCCATCCGCCTCTTTCTTGGAGTACATCTATCACCCTACTGTAATAACATAGCAAACTGGTAACACAAGATGTCCCTTCTCTGAATCCAAATTGCTTTGGGGTTATTATCTTCTTTCTCTCCAACATTTTCATCCATCTCTTCCTAATTAGCTTTTCACAAATCTTGCATCAACCAACCAACCAGTAACCAGTAACCAGTAACCAACATCTACTAGTATTGGGAGACTGTAACCAAGGGGTTCCCACCCGCAATTACGCGTGTCGGTTCCCCAGCAGGTCCCTCTTGATACAATAGGTGCGGTATAACACACATAAGTTTTTCCTCACTATACTAGGCAATGCCAGCCCTCAGCACGCCTGGGTGCCGGATGTTCCTTAAGAGATCGCCCCCCGCCGTTGGAGATAGGAAGTCACCCCGGCGGGTTTTTCTCCCTATCTCCAATAGACTGGGGCCTATCTCCATATGCTTAACCTAATTGTACGCACCCGGAAGATGTTTCCCAGGGTCAGGGACGGCTCAGCAGTGGGGCAAATTTTTACAAAACAACTACTGCAAGCCGGGGTCTTTATTTCCAACCCCCTTTTGAAGTTCTGTTGTAAGAAGTGGAAACCCTTCAGGCCACTCTCGCTTTTTCTTTCTCTTGTTTTTGTTACATATAGAATCATAACCACATTCCCTTGCTTCAAGCCAGTTGGCATTCTTCACTTGATCTTACGGACACGTCCGTTTTCTTGGGATCACTATGGCTTATACTTTCGGTCAGAGCTCCCGACCACCTTTCGGCCCGGCTAGTCCCTAGGCCGTTTCAGTTCTCTATAACTCATCCTTTCAGGGGAAACTTCTTTTCCCATTCAATCCCAAATGACCTTAAAAAAGTCCCGCCGTAGGTTAGCCTACGGAGAGCCGGATCATCTCTAACTTAGTGGCTAGCCGCGCTGTCCCAGGTGTCCCTGAGCTTTCTCTGACCTCGGGAGTATTGTAAATTATGTTTTAGCTATAAGATCAACCTTTCACCATAATGTCTATGTGCCGGCTGGGGTCACGGCAGGAGCCCGTCAAGGCCTCCGGCTCAGGTTCCAGTGTCTTGCTTAATGCTCGCCTAGTGGAACTTATATAATGTTCTCCGGCGGACTAACTGGGATAGCCGACTGACTCGGTTACGCGCTGATCCTCGCCGAGGGGGCGGGGCTCGGTAATAGACTTAGGAAGTGCCATCGGGACAGATTGTCATGACAAAAGTTACTTCCCCGTGTTATTTACAAACTAAATTTTCTTTTTCTTTAAAAAAAAAAAAATCGTAAGTCTACCCATGGACACACTCCTGTTGTTCTTACTTGTATTTCCAGCTGTTAGTACTGTGATAGATACGCCCTATAGGGCTTCAGAAAAAAAGGGGGGGGATATGTGGATCCCAGTACAAGAGAGGAACTCCCCCTTACACAGGATTACAAGTTTGTGTAGGGCAAGCTAGACGCTGTTTACGCCGGGCTGTGACCAAAAAATTAGATATGTACAGTATGAGCTTAGAAGCTCGGATTACTTGGTTTAGATAGAACAGAAAAAATTGAGAATTTAGAATACAAGGCTTAATTCAAGCTCATGTTTTATGAATAATAAAAGAATGTTTTTCATGTTTCAGTTTTTGAGACTAGTTGCACTAGATTACAAAAGGTCCTAAGTGACTCTGTAAATGTTTCCATTGTCTAACTGTCAAGCTTATGTTTTTATGAATAATAAAGAATTGCTTTTCCCTACGGTTTATATGATTTTCAGGTTTCTATGCTAGTCGCACTAGACTCAGAAGGTCGATATGGGTCAGATGGTGACTCCAGTTATGTTCCAGGCTAGTTACACTAGTTTCAGTATGTTTGATATTGGTCAATATGACTACGCCCAGGAACCTAGCTGAGCTCAGCATAGATTCAGGGTCGAGGTGATGAAGGGTTTGTTGCTTTTAACTCTGTCTCACCCGGTACAATAAACACCTCACGCATGACGACTCTGTTGTTGGAGCAGGCTTCTTTGAAGCAACACACTGCTCACACTCTTTCAACATTTTTAACTTTTGTTGTATGCACAACTAAAAATACAAATATCTTTTCCTGTTATGAGGTTTCTTAACTTAACCATGCGGTTATTGAGAGTTTGATATTATGAATGTCCCCCTCCAGTCTTGGAATTCAGGCAACATCGTCAATGATGAAGGGGCCACTATTAAATTATAGGTTTGATTCCCGAAGGGAAGTAGAGAAAACCTAATATTTAGTAGGGGCCCCGGAATCATTGACGATGACGTCCCTCCCAGCCATCCCCTTCCCATTCGCTGATATTTTGAGTTATCTTGATATATCATTGAAGGAAGAATTGTTGCGCTTGGCGAGAGGCGGTAAGAAGCCACAACGCAAGAAAATCCACCGAATGTGGGAAGCTTGTGAATAACAGTGTTAACCCGTCCAGCCCCGGCTAGTTTTGTAATGTTTGTTCACCAGAACCCGGCCGGTTTTCAAAAAATTGTTTTATTCCAGAAACAATAGCGAATGGGTTAGGAATGAAGGAAAAACCACGAAAAAACGCTCAAAAAGCTTAAAGAATGGTCCTACAGAGCCCCCGAAAACTTATTTTACAAGAGTAAAAAATTGAAGGCAATTACCCCAAAAAAACAGGTTATTGCGCGCTCACGCGCACGCACGTGGACTTTGAGAGTTTTCAACCATCGGCACGGTTGCGTGGGATACGTACACAGTTCCCATACAAATCTGAGCCCTCTTGAGTGGCTACACCTGAGGTTACGGTCGGCGCAATTAGGGTGACGCGCCAGGCGCGTCTCTGGGGCTGTGCGTTACATACATCGCCGACGCATCAGGCGCGTTGCTGGGGCTGTACGGGTTAAAGTGGAAATTCTTTTTACTTTTTTGTTCTCTTATTTTTTACGAAGTTTTTTCGTAGTGGGTACCCGATCTGTGACGACACCATAAGAGAAGTAGCGTTGCACTTATGAAGATGACTCCTATTCTTCCTCGCGGCGGTTGATTCAAACGACTGACGTGGATGTTGAATGGAGACTATTATACTAATAGGCAACATCGTCAATGATTCTGGGGCCCCTACTAAATATTAGGTTTTCTCTACTTCCCTTCGGGAATCAAACCTATAATTTGGTACCGTATAATCTTAAGCATATTTTTGCCAATTATGCCTGGATGGGACGATTGCGCATAAATAAAAACGTGGGCGCGGGGTAGTTATTTTTATAGTCATGCATACATACAAGTACATACAAGTTTAAAGACATAGTGCAATATAAACTTCCTACAACCCAGCCCCATCATGTCATCACAGTGACCGATGTTGGTATAGCGCTAACAGTGTCTCAGCAAGACTTTACAAAATCCCCCTGAGGCACTTGCACCTGGCGAATCCGCACCAGCCTTAACCATGCTACAATAAGGCAATAACATGAAATCACCGTAACTACAACACTGGGGTTGCTGCATCCCTACGACAGAAATAAAAAATACCAATGTACTGTACAGTATACTGTATATATATTTTTTTCTTTGAATACTTACAGTGTACTACTCTCCATGAGAAGAAAACCATCTCCAGGGAAAGAACTCCTGAACAGGTTGATCAAGAGGGACAAAAAGGTGCATGAGCTTCAAGGCATTCTGAACATATGTCAAATGTATGATATTCAGAATATACTTATCACTAATGGTAAGTCATAGTAATTTGTTTCTTCCATTTCATTAATGGAAAAAAAGATACTCACTTATTTGAGTGATACGGCCACAGGCCGTATCGCGGTTGGTAGAGCACTCGCCTGCAAACTGTGAGGTTGACAGTTCGAGTCTCGGGCCGGCCAGTGTGTGTTATTGGCAGACACCAGTGCTGTTGGTGGACAGTGCGGTCTAGCAATCTGTGGCAACTTCACTGAAGTCTGATCATTAGGGCACCCACCCTAGCCCAGCTCTTGAGCAGGGAGTGCATGGTGGTAAAAATCGCACCATCACTGAAGATGGCGACATTTGCCATCAAAATAGTTCAGAATAAATATTGTATCTTGCTTAATTGTCATGAAAGAAATACAAGGAAGAGCAGTGGATGTTGGTGTATCGCTGATATTGGAGGGAAATGAGTGGAAGCTACCTGTACTACTGTTTGCTGCTGATACAATTCTGATGAGCGATAATGAATGAGAGTTGCAGGGTCTGGTAAATATGTTTGGAACAGTGTGCGAAAAACGGAATCTGAAGTTAAATGCGGGCAAGAGCAAGGTTATGGTCTTCGAAAGGGGTGAAGCCACAGAGTGTGAGGTGAAGTTGAACGGTCAGGCTATGGAGATTGTCAGCTCGTTTTAAGTATCTGGGCAGTGTGTTGAGTAAAGATGGGACTGGATGAAGAAGTGTGGGAGAGGGTGCAACAGGGGAAGAGGGTTGTAGGAACGCTGAAAGCAGTAACAAGAAACAGGGTGGTCATTATGGAAGTGATGAAGTCCTTGCATGACAGTATGGTAATCCCGACACTTGATTTAAGGAAGCGAAGCATGGATATTGGTGGAGAGACTCAGCTCAAGAGTGAGAGGGGTGGAAATGAGTTACAGTACTTGAGAAGTGCGTGCAGAGTTACATGGAGGGATAGACAGACGAATGAGAAAGTAAGGAGGAGGTGTGGTGCGGATGTAGATGTGCTGGAAAGTGTGAAAAGGAACACCTGGAGATGGTTCGGCCATATGGAACGTATCTTATGTATGGGAAGTGAGAGAATGACTAAGAGGGTGTACGAGAGCGAGGTGGAAGGACAGAGAGGGAGAGGTAAACTGAAAGAGAGGTGGAAGGATGGAGTGAAGAAGTATATGGATGAAGGTGGTGCTGGTTGGGAGGAGGGGCATCAACTGACTGGGGACAGAGGTGCATTGGGGCGTTTTGTTTGTGGCCACCCCTTCGTTGATCATGGCGTCAGGCAATAGATACAGTAGATAGATAGTTTGCTTAATTGTCCCATAATTGTCCCTGGCTATACAATAACACCAACATGGATAATTTTGTACCATTCTACACAGAGTCATTCATTGAAAACCCTCCAAAATGTCCGAAGTTTGGTAGTGTTATGGTACTTCAGGTAGACAGGTTAGAAAAGTAATCAAATCGACAAGAAACAAGAGGCCCAGGGTTGATAGATGACAGCATCATATTGACAAAAAACAAGTGGCCTGGGGGCTGCTGTGTCGGGCAAGGCGTCAGGGAGCTACATTATAAAAGCCCGGACCAACAACACATGGTCCAGGGGTGCAACAGCACCCAACATGACCAAACTACTGTAAGTAGGCGAGAAATCATGACCTCTATACGCTGTACAGTAACTCAAAAAGTGCTAAAGCAAATTGGCTGTATATTTCCACATCTATTCCTTGACTGACTCTTGCCAAATGGTTGTTGTTGTTGTTGTTCCCTGAGCTGCCTGGCCGAACAGCCCCGAGTCCCTGAGGAAGGCCATGGCCACGATCGGGCTTTCCCACAGAGCTCTCATTGAGTGTAGATTGTGTTGTTGGCGTAAGTGGTTGTGTGAAATGCAGTCTTCTATGATGTGTTTAATGGTATGGGGTGCTGTGTTACATCCCGGGCAGGCGTCGACAACGGAGTCATCCAGTCTCTTCTGATAGCTCAGGAGAGCTGGATGGTGTCCGCATCTCAGCCTGGCCAGGTGGACTCTGTCCTCGCGAGGAAGGGAGGATTCGGAAGGATGGATTTCGGGAGGTCGTGCATGCAGCTGCGTGTTGTCTGTGAGTGAGTGGATGGATCGGTGAGAGATATGAGTATGGATGTGCTTCTGGAAGTTGGTTTGGGGTGGGCATTTTGCCAAATGGTAGAAATATTAGCTTGATTACTCTAGTCGTTTTTTAGTTATAGAGGTTAGAGGTCATGATTTCTCGCCTACTTACAGCAAATAGACTATAGTAGTCCTATAGAGTTGGAAAAAGCACACAATATAGGTTTGATTCCCGAAGGGAAGTAGAGAAAACCTAATATTTAGTAGGGCCCCGTAATCATTGACGACTTCGCCTATTAATGATAGTAGTCTCCATTCAACATCCTGCGCCAGCATTTTGAATAGCCCGCGCGGAAGTATCATGGAGTACTCGTCATAAGTGCACGCCTAATTCCCTTATGGGATCGTCATTTTGATCGGGTACCCTACAGAAAAAAACTGTAAAATATAAAAAAGAAAAAAGAACTTAATATCTGTCATATGCCATATGCGTGGATTTCTCATGTTTTGCTTCCCCAACACCAGGCCCTCTAGCGGCCATCTTCTTCCTTCACTGATATACCAAGAATAAACTATAGAAATCAACGAATGGGAAGTGGGATGGTTGGGAGGGACAGTGTCGCCAATGATTACGGGGCCCTACTAAATATTAGGTTTTCTCTACTTCCCTTCGGGAATCAAACCTATAATTTAATAGGGCCCCTTCATCATTGACGACTTCGCCCGATTAGCAAGACTGGAGGCGGGACATTCGTACAATACCCTAACCTCAGGGAAGAAGAATCCAAATACAAAAATTTAAGTTTTATTGTATGCAAACAATATATAAAAAGTATAAAAGATTTGCAAGCAGTGCGTGACATTAAGAAACTGCTTGCTCATGGTCAGATCTTTACATTAGATCGTATGCATGATAAAGTGGGAGACACCTGTGTTCCCGAGAACTGTAACTCTGCAGTAGTTATTCGTTCCATTCTTAAAACTATTTATACATTAAATATATATTTGTACAATCTTGTAAAAAACATACATAGTTGCAACTATGTGAGATATCTTCTTAGAATTAATCATAAAATTAATATTAGACTGTAGAACCTGTTCCATCACAGCTCGTGATTTATCACAATCTTCAGGGGCACAGAGGGGATATAGCTATAAACGTGGGAGACGGCGCGATTTTCACATGATAGCGCAGTCTCCCAAACCTAAGGCAATTAGATTCGTTGCTCATC